>MUZC01001803.1:96031-107897 GCA_002072015.1 Radix auricularia | reverse complement strand
TAATTTAAAAAAAAAAAAAAAAAAAATAAATACTAAAAGTATTTCAATAATTTAAAATTTACACATATACATTATTATCTTTCACCAAAACATTACAAACAATTACATTTTACAACAAAAGATATGTATTTTATATTAAAGATAGAACATTGTATATGCATTTAACATGTGACCAAGTACATTTCTTCTCTTAGCCTCAATCAGCATTCAACAAAATGGTGGCCAAGGCGAACTCTCTTACAGTGATGGGAACCAGGCTTCCCTGGGAGCGAATCCACAAGCGTTTGAAAATGATGGCAACACACTCTCACGAGACAAGCGGGCTTTTTTCAACATTCAAGCGTTGGAAGCGTTTCTGATATTTTTTAACGATGACCTTAGTGACATTCCTCCCACTACTACTAGCAGTCGACCACAGGTCCTTACCAGAAGACATATGAGCTCAGGCCGCAATAGGGCATTCAGTTACAACAGAGCTGTCTCTCTCAGGAGCAAAGTGATGAATCATAACTTGAGACTTCCCTTAGCCAGAAACAACAAATTTCCTGATTACTCTAAACGTCCATCGGCCGGAAACAACAAATTTCCTGATTACTCTAAACCCGTGGTCAAATACAACAAACTGCATGATAAAATTGGACGTCCCTTGCTCAGAAACGACAACGCTCACAATGATTTCGTACGTCCTTTGGCTAAACTCACCAAATTGCACGACTACATTCAGCCTGCTTTGGAGAGAATCAATGGATTGCCAAATCACAACAGACCTGCAGCGATCGAAGAACATCCCGTGCACAAAAGCAACGAAGCAGACATATCAGGAGGGATTGTCTTGCCCAATGGCGTAAGAGTTGCTTGGACAAGCAAAGGAGAATTAAATCTAGCTTCATGGTTTAGAGCCCAAGCAATAGTTGAGGACTATGCATCTGATTGGAAGCAACACTTAGCCACATTTACACGTACTGTAACCAGCAAGCCACAAATCGCTGTTCTAAACCCCTTGAGACCCGTCATGCACAATATCCCAGCGATATATAATGGACTACACGTTAAAAAGTTTAGAAGCTGGAGTAGTGTACCTTCCAGATTCAAGTGGGGCATACGTTCTGGCTGGTTCTGAGAAGAAAAAAAGATAAAAGCAATATTGACGTCAAAAATAAAATAACGTACATACATCAAATACGTATTCGGAGGAAAATATTTACCCAAAAATATGTACTTTCTCAGCAATTAAACTTTTAAATTTTGTCAAAAGCTGTAAACCCACAACCCGAAAGCAATTTTAGAGCATGCTTATTTTCACATGATAATATTAAGTATTTAATTTTAAATACTAAGTAAATTTTGAAAGTTTGCAATGCAAAAATTATTGAAATAAGAATTAAATGCATAAATAAATGAAGCATACTGACGTCTTTTCATTTATTTTTTTTTTTTTGTAAGTGATGAATTTAATAAAGGAGTTATGGCAATGTTATTGGATTTATTTTAAAAATGTACTGTCGATTTAACAGATGTTTAAATATCTCATACAATTAATTAACGTTCTCGTTTTCTCCATTTTATTGAATCTAATGTCTATTAGCCTAAGATAGTGATTTAAAATAAACTATCCATGAATGTTTTACCATAATTGTGTGTGTATTTACTAACATTATTTCCTATTTGAGCATGATTTAAAAAAAAATAAATTCAAATAAATTTTTCTATTAATGTTTTTTTTTTAAAAAATATATAATTGACAACATAGGGAAAAAAATATAAAAAAATAAACAAATATAATGTAAACAGAAAACAATAAATCCTCCATCATCATCATTTGAGTAGAGGTATACTATTAACGAAAAGTGGACATGCTCACAAAATTGACATGTTAAAGAAATGACTTTGGCTTTCGCAACAGTGACTTACTATATCAATCTTGTTGTAATACTTGATAAAAACAAAGTGCTAAATAGAGTATTGATCTATGATATTTCCCATGAACTTCGATTGCAATAATTTTGAACCAGTCTCACTGTTTGCACGTGTACATATATCACTAATAATTTGGTTATAACGTGTTAGCATTTTCCTACTTTTCAACTGAGACTGCTACATTGACAGTTAATATGTATAGTTTTATTATGTATGTGATATCAAACCACCCATCAAACATGATTTAACACTTTAAAAAAAAGGTATTATCAATATCTTCCTTTTCTCGCCAGGGAATGAGAAACACGTAATGTTTTTTTTAAATGTATTTTAGCCAATCATGTATTTAAAGAGAAAACAGGTTATAATTGACGCCTCTTGATGGAACATTTGACAACACTTTTAACTAAATTCTCTTAGCGTTTAATGTTAGTGTTTCCTTTACAAGGGCTTGATAAATAAAATGATTGCAAAGAATAAGAGTGGGTATATATAAAATAATAAGCGCATCAGAGACATTTGTTTCAACATGTCTGAATGTTTCAATGACTCCAGATAAATTGTAAACTAACAATGAGTGTGTCTCACAAACTAAATAATAATATTTTTTTTATTTACTTATTTGTTTTAAAAAATCCAGTCCTTGAAGTCTTTCAAAATACTCTTACTTGTTAGAAAATACTAAAAGTCACATTCCGAATGAAAATTAAAGGATAAATATACAATATATCATTATACAACTTAAACGAATACAAATAATAATAATAATAAAACATGACACGAAATTTGGTATCAATTAATCATGTGTAGAGTAGACTGTGAAAAAAAACAGCATACTTTGAAAATGTATGGGGAGAAAAGCCAGAGCAAATGCTGTAGAAAGTTGAAGATTCGATTAATTGTTTACCTTTCAATCATACAGTAAACATATCAAGCTAATTAGCAATATTCTCAGTGTTGAAATATATATATATTGATTGAAAAATTTACACTCGGGTTATGATATTTGCTTGCATTAATTACAAATAAAACAAAGTAGAAACTGATTTATTTTAAAGACTACAGAAAAATGAAAAAATACAGAAATGAAAAAAAAATCATGTTAAGCCTGGTCCCTTTTGGAACTCAGGACGTGTTAGCGCATTTTCGTATTATGTATCAGTACTTATGTTAGATATCAGCATTATGTAGTTATCAGTAATGGTGTTTAGATTTTAGACATATTTTTATGAATTTTCTTGTGTAATGAATATACCTGAATTTTTTTTTAATTTAAAAGTCATTTCTTTACATTTTAAAAAATTTTATGTTTTCTTTAATCTAACTACAAGTGGTTTGTGGTCACTAAAATAGGACTCATAAATGAAACATTCTAAATTGTAATCAGCTAATCGCTCAAATACTCACGCAACTCACAAGTTCCATTAAGTTATAATGACTTAAAATCCGTGACCATTTGCAATGTTGCATCATGCACAGACTGTAAGGTTGCTGTATACTAAGACTATACTGTATTTTGTGGTGGCTTTTGAGTTTAATTAATCAAAGATTGTTATATTATAGTCATTTGAAACGTGATATACACAACACTGCAGTCCGAACCGCAAAGTTTGAGAATCTGTTTGAGCTCATGCCATCCCCGATGATTTATGGGTTCCGTTGCCATGACAATAATGGCTTCAATGTGTCGTTTGGTTTGACACATTCAACCTTGGCTTGTTATCCCGGGAGGAGAACGCGCACACACACACCAACAAACAATTAATAAACGGGAAATTATTACAAGTGCCGAAGTTATGAAATATCTTCTCCCAAAGCGTTTTTCTACGTGGTACACGTGGAAAGCAGTGATCCTCAAAGTTGTGAAACCGTGCATGTTTCATTTCTAAATGAACATTTAAAATGCATTAATCGAGTAACTGAGGAGTGTTGATGCACAAATGGCAGGTCAGGACATATAAAAAACATATATACATCATGGGTCTAAAAACATATATACATCATGGGTCTAGGACTTTATTACTTCCAGGAGCTCTACTGCCACTACAAGAGGTCGGATCGAGTAACTGAGTGTTGATGCACAAATGGCAGGTCAGGACATACAACAAACATATATACATCATGGGTCTAGGACTTATGGATGCTGAGATCTAGGGTGATGACAGACGGACGGACGGACAGACGGACAAAACGGATACAATAGCGCATTTCTACTTCTCGAAAATTCGACTTCTCGAAAATGCGCTAAAAACAGCTTTTATCACAAGACCGCCGGAGAGATCGTTGTAACCCAGGAACTTTTGCTTCTTTTCCTGTTTTTGTTTGGGATATTTTGTTAAATTATTATTTTTTTTGTTAGTCTTTCTTTTCAAAATAGAATTAAAGACAAAATACGATATTGTTAAAGAAAAGGTTTAAATATTTATTTTTATAAATTTTAAATATTAAAAACATCTTAAACTTTATATGTTAAAGAGATAAGAAATAAGATTGCGAAATTTTATAAAAATACATACATGAATTGGTAAAAAGTGAAACCACCTTGAGTATGTCCTTCCACCCAGAAAAATGTAAACTGTTAAGAGTAACAAAGAAAAAGAAACAAATAAATTCAAAATACCTTATTCTCTGAAAAGGACTAACCCAAACTAAAGATGCAAAGAGTCATAATAAATAAGAAACTATCTTGGAATTCCCATGCCAATGAAGTTATCAAAAAAATCAAACCTTAGGCTTTACAAAAAGAAACTTTTACAAATGTAACAAAGATATAAAACAGAAATGCTACCTCACCCTAGTCAGAACTATACTAGAATATGCATCTTCTGTATGGGACCCACCCACCAAAGAAAATATTGATAAGTTAGAACAAATCCAAAAAAGAGCTGCCACATTCATTTCTGGAGAATATTCAAAACTGACAAGAGTAATACCATTAGTTAAATCATTAAACCTTGAAACACTAAGGGCAGAAGAACCAAGAGTAAATTAGTAATTATACATAAGGCAATTAATTCTAATTTATAAATACAACACTAAGATAAGTTAATACAATCCTCAAATAGACATAAAGATAAAAACACCTTTCTTATTCCATATGCAAGAACAAACACATATAAGTTTTCTTTTTTTCCGTCCGTTATTCGGATGTGGCATGGGTTGCCTCAAAAAACCAGGAAAGCCAAAAATTTATCATATTTTAAAACTCTAGTAAGAATATAGGTCTAGACACACACCATAGAAATACATAGGACGCAATAATCTTCTGTACAGAAGGAGCGTCTGTAACATATAAGATAAGATAACTATGCTAAATCCTAGACCTCTACCCCAGTCATTAAAAAAATTGTAAAGATTTTCGTCAAACCATTGGCTTGTAAAGTAGTAGTAAAACTTAAGGTTCAGCAATTTGTTCTGCATTTATGTGAATAGGATATAATTGTTGCAATCATCTTGGATAAGCTATTTATCTTGAACATTTAACTCTAACTTCATAACTCGTTGCTATGAGAAAATATTAGCGGTTACTCACAATGAAATGCTAGCGTGTGTATGTGTGTGTTTAGAACAAGCAGTTAGGTGTAAATCTGTATTTGCCCATAACAATGAGGATAGCGTATAATTATTTTAAGCGTAGTAGATAGTAGGATATTCTACCATTAAAAAAATAGCTCATACATTTAAAGCTACATTTTAAACATGCACATAGAGAAGAACTTAAGGATTTCTACATACAAGAGTTTCTATATTTTTGTTTTAATAATGTGTATGTATACAATATTAAGAAATATAGCAGTGGGCATGAGTTAATGAGAAAACGACTTTGGGTTTTAAGTAAACATTTAGATAAATAGATTTACAAAAAATCAAAGATTAAGCATAACACGCATAATTTATTAATATATATGTGTAAGTGCCATTTCGCCAGAAGAGTATCAATTTGATCTGTTCTATACACATTTCCTCATCACACCAACTTGTCCTGATAAACCAGACTGTGAGACACAGTCAAGCTTGCCTCCGATATTGATGTTACCCTTTGTGTAACCCACTGCCATTATAACGTGACATCAATGACTGCAAGGCGATTCTGGTACAACAACACAATCACATTTCGGCTTGAAAGCTCAAATTAAGTATGGTATCATATAAAGGCTAAGAATTAAATTAAAAACGGGATCACTTTTGCAATTGAATAAAATTGGGCTAAGTGATATTATTTAAGTATATGCATTTAATATTAGGAAATGGTTTACTTTATGAATGGGATCCTGTTACACAACGGGATTATAATGGGGTATGTAATCTGAAATAAATATGGAATCAAATGAGGGGAAAGATACTTGAGCGAGAACGGGATCCCATCATTAATGGATGTCATAATGGGTGGGTTACTAAATGGGATGTTTAATACTGGCCCAGTAAGAAACCGGGTGTATCAGATAATTACCTATATATATATAAAAATCCAAGTGTGTATGTATCTGCTTAATAGGTTACTTCGCCATTCATCACATTACGATGAAACTATCGATAATTGTTGAGAATGCCTTCAGGATGGTTTGTTTGAAAAATGTTTTTCAACAATCACCCTCGATGGTGGCTGGGAATCAAAATGTTTTTTCCCTTGCTTATATTATCATTACAAAATTAGTTAAAGCGTTAGCTTTTTTGAAACATGAATGGATCTTGACTAAAATAAGTACACACAAATTTTATAGCTAATGTTACGATACAATATGGCGTTTAACCCGTAATATACATTACTTGGCGCAAGAGCCCTAATTTTTTTTCTAAATGAGGTATACTAAATTAGAAAGTCCTTAAAAATAAAGTTTTTGACTTTAAATCCCTTATGATTGAGTCATAACTAAAGGTTTTGATGATATTCAAACATGTACAGACTGAGAGTGACTCATTGCCCATATTCTGTAAGACAGGGAAGAGTGGGGTTTCGTCACCGATGGTTAAACTAAACTCTAGCAAAACCGTAAATGTCAACAACAGACGGCTACCATACATTTATATAGAGATAAACTAAAAGTGCATTAATTTCCTTACGTAACATTCGATGGATCTGAATTCTGATACAATACATTATTAGGCGACATGAGTCTTTGTCCAAAATTTCATCTCTATATTATCATGGGAAGTGGGTCATTTTTTACATTAAATTTTCCGCCGTCAGTACAGAGAGAGAGAGAGAGAGCCAATGGTAAAGTTAACATACGTGATTTAATAACAGTACATTCGAATGATCTCAAATGCTGATGCATTGCATATGTTACCCAAGATAAATCTCTGTTAAAAATTAGAGATCTCTAGGACCACCAGCAGTAGTTTAATTTTACATTGAAATAATCTAAAATGATTCGGACAGACAAAAAGACAAAAAAGAACAAAAGCAAGTTAATAAAAACGTGATAATAATAAAAACGCTGTAATAAAAGTCTCGTTGGCATAGTGTATTTATTTAGTCACTTATATTTTTTCTTTACGAGATCGTAGGGAGTTTTAATGTTTCAAACATTCTCGAGCTTGATAGATGAATACGGCGTCCATCCTTCTACAGGTCAGTGCAGGTGTTTCTTAGCGTTAGTCATTTTCTCAACATTTTTATGTCAGCTTTAACTAGGGCTCGATTCCAAGCAACTTATCTTGTGAGGCGAGCATACTATTGACTTCGCTACCCAGACGCCTATTAGCGATTGTTAAATTTTTCCCAGAGCAATTTGGTAGTTCAGAAGATAATCTAAACCAGGCACACGATGGATACTTTTTGGTTCCCGTCGATTTGAGGCGAAAATTTATCAGAATGTTGCAGGAAAATTGGCATATATGTTTATGATATCCTCAGTAACTGATACGACTACGTTGCAAACATTAATAGGCATAATCAAGCGTACAATCTCGTCTTTAGAATTAAAGCCTATGGTATATTTTTGACCCCTAGTACCCGTTTCAGTTAAAACTTGCTGCTATGTTATATGGCAAATAGTGTCATGATGCAATGACTTTTTTGGGGTATAATTAAAAAATCTAATCTTTCTTTTCTCCTTCAACAAAGCGATTGGTTTTATTTTCCAAGTATGTTCAGAATATTTCTGTAAAACCCCTTTGTTAAACAAATTGGGAAAGCCATGTGGAAATTGCAAAGCCAGGTGAACAGTTTGTAGTTGCAGAGCAAAGTAGTGATCCAAAATCACGATGTAAAGCCAAGCCTTTGTGCAAACAACTTAAAATAACTTCAATTTCATTGTTTTAAATTCGTTGTGATACAACAATGTGTTCTCTAGTTTAATTAAAACAGCAAAGAATTCCAAAATATTTTTGTCGGTCTAGTAACTGCAGTTTAAAATATAGAACAAACTTTCAAATTTTTGAAATCCTAAGGACTTATTGATTTGAAACAGCTATTGCATGTGCACAAGAAATTGCCATAGACATAGAAGACGAACTTTGTTAAAACCAGTTGAAAAAAAGATTTTAAAAATTACATACAAATGAGAAAATGAACGATTTGTAGATTACACGAAAAATTGAGCACATATTTTAAAACCACATAGTTGATATGCAATTGTGTCGACGGACAGTCACTTGGAACAAATGCTAAGGTGTCAAGACTATCGTTGAATTTCTTCACAAATGTCAGCAATTCTTTTTTTTTTTTTTAAATGATTGACAAAATCTTGAGAAAAAAAATCAAAGCCTGCGAAATTAAGGATCTTGATGGTTTCATATTTTCTGAAGAGTTGTTATCATAAAGTTCTACAATAGCTGAAGTCAGCTATAACAGTCCTCTTAGTTTGTTTCAGTTCCTTTCAGTAAAAATGTATTATAATAATTTCCTAGCAAACACCTTGCCAAGAAGCTTATACGGTTTTATTTACTTTTAAACGATTTTAAAAATCTCATAACATTAATAAACATCTATTGTGTATATATTGTATTTAAAAAATATCAATGAATATTTATTTATAACGTTTAAATAAACTCCCAATGATAATAATTGCATTATATTTTTGTGTATTTGCTAATATTATTGTTTCCCTTATTTAGCTATGATTTTAAAAATGCTTTTTATTTTTTTTTAATATGATCAACTTGAAAACAAAACTAAAAATAGTATTCACAATGAAACAAAAATTAACACTCATCTTTATTCGAACAGAGCAGCAATAGTGTACACTGATGTTCAAGTACCTATGATTGCCATTATAGGTTCAGGACGGGTACCCTTCACATCTAAATAATTACTGTAGCAATCTTCTAACTACTTGATAAGAGCGAAAACCTTAATAGTTTCTGAAAATATTGCCTGTTTAAAAAAACCTATGATACCAAACTACCAATTCCAAACCTCCCCAAGGAGAAGGAAAATAGAAAAAAAAAACTAATTTTATAAAAATTATATACAGGTTTACAACAGCTGTCAAGTCATTCCATGGGCACAATAACCGTATTATTGATTGACTAGTTCATGAAATTAGTTGTTTATTTTTCAAAAGTAATCGATTAAATTTAAATTAATCGTTATCAGTCCTAGTCTTAAACTTTACACGCTAGATGTGAAAATAATTCTCATGTCTCTGTGCACGTCATTTTTTTCTTCCAAAAAGTAAACTGTGTTGTTAAAATATTGGGTGTTAGATAAAGGTAATTCTTCTTTTTTAGCGCAATGCCCCCATGGGACAAATTGCGTTTATATATTGGAAAAGTCTTACCTGCATGAATGTCTGTTCGAGTTGGCACAAACAACTACTACTAAATCATACCAGATAGAGAGTTCTGTTTTTTTTTCTTCTTTATAATATGTTAAGAATGTATCAAAGATGTGCACAGGCCAAATTACTTCCCGAAAGACTTTACTGGTTTCCTCGCATAAAATAATGAAACAAAAAAAATATTAGTATTTTATCAATATTTTGCTAACCATAATATCTATCGAGTTAAAAAAAAAACCCAAACAAGAGCTCATAATAAAAAAAAATATTTGGGAAGAAATGTTTGAAAAATCTCTTTGTGTTCGACTCTCGTAAATTTAACATTAATTTGTAGATAGCAATTGTTTTGTTTCATTTCCGAATTTATTTTTCATTTTAAATGAGTTTTTATGAATCCAGAATGATTTCTCTACAATAAAAATTGTTATGGACACATTTTTTAAAATTTCGCTTAAAAATTCCTTCCATTTTTTGTTTCCTGTTTGTTTTCTTTGTCTTTCTGGGAAAATGTGGCTCTTTCTACATTTCCTAGAAACATGAAATATAAAAACAGTTTTTCCACCACACCGTCATTTAACTGTTTGTGGCTGCATTATAACCTAGAATGGCCGGGAATTACTACAGTATTCGCTGGCTAATGTCATACTTTATAGGTTAATGCGTTCAACAATTAAGAGATAAAGCTACACTAATGACACATCGAAATAAATTTTTTCTTACCGTCAATTCCTGGAACCCGCGACTATATATATATTTAAATAAATGATTAAATATATAAGTTCCTCAATATTAATTAAAGTTCTTGTAACCCCAGACATTATAATACAAAATAAATATATAAACATTTACATGTGCAATTTAGTCAGAATGTTTACACTTAGATTGGGGGTACTCAAAATATAAAGAAAAAATTATATAAAAAATGTGTACACTCAAAAGTCGATTCTCGCTTGGTGTCTTAACCCTAATAACCATAATGTTATTCTAAAACATTATTTCTCTTTATCGAGAAGACCATTTTTGGCAAAGATGGTATGATGTGCGCTGATGGAAATCAATTTGACTACTAGTCTATGACTGATAAACGCCCATGTCATCTGTGCATTATGGTGTATATGTTTAGGAACATTAAGAGTGAATATTTGATATATGTGATTCATACATTAAGTTAGGCTACCTTATTTCATCCAATTACATCCTTAAAAAATAGCAATTAGCTAAAGCAATCACGGACCGTTTAAAAATACTGTATCTTAAAATTCTTTCATTACCGAACATTTGTTATCTGGAAGTCAGCTGGCCAATATTTAAAAAGATTTTAAAAAATTAAATTTGATTTTTAATATGTATATATAATAAATCTTGCTTTTTGCAAATAAAAAATGCATCTTTAAGCACCCTACTAAAGGGTACCTACTAATAATTTACTGATCAAAAGAACAGCTTAGTGTTTTGTCTTGCAAGTGTTGGAATAATATTATTTAATATCTTTATATGGCAGCCTAAATATTAGACAGGTGTCATTTTAAAATTTTCAAAATTTCATTTTTGATCAGAATCGAAACTCTAACGTGTTATTTAGTGGTTCCAGAAAACGCAACTGACGATCTGGTGTAAAATACTGATATATAGCCCTGAACCCTGTTCTATTTTACACAAACGATGTTTTGTTTATGGTGTTTTGTGGTATACATATTTATATATATATATAATACTTTTTTAAAAATTTCATCACAACAAGTATCATAGAAAAAGTATTTATTTAAAAATATTGAATACAAATGAAAATATTTTCAAAAATTTTCTCAATGAATTTTTTTCTGTATCTCGTAAATGTAACTGCCTATTAGCAAAAATACGCATGTTACATGTTTTAATATTCACCAGCTCTACATTTGCGTTCTCATCTTATCTAAAGAGTATCGATGCTTTCCAGTTCTTAAATATATCTCCTCCGGGCCCGCGACCCCCACCAGCTGTAATTTCGAAGTCCTTATTTTTGTAACCAACGCCAACACTTCCACTAGTGCCAGTCCAATCGTTATGGTTTACCAGACCTTTTATGGCCCAAGGTCCACTCTGGTGTGTAAGTGCACCGTTTATGTTTGTCCCAAAATCTTTATCATGTGTGATGTCAATTTCAGGTATCCACTTTGGAGCTTCATGAAATGCAAAAGAACAGTAGTGCGAAAATAAGAAAAAGTAAAATTAAATAAATGACTAAT
>MUZC01001803.1:65878-96000 GCA_002072015.1 Radix auricularia | reverse complement strand
TATATATATATATATACTTTTTTTAAAAAAAGCTTTGTAACTCTATCCAAAAAAAAAAAAACAACAACACACACTTACAAATGGAAAAAAAATGCTACATAAAAGATACTGCCTGGTTTACCTTTGATATTAGAATTTGAGAAATCAATGTGTAGCCCATTATAAACACATTAAATTATACCAATATATGCTTGAATGAAAATAAGTTTACATTATAGTAAAATTTCTTTTTTCACCTATAGTTTAAAAATTCTCAGCTCATAAACAAAAGTAATTAACTTTTTCTTGGCTAAATTTTTAAAACGCTCACCAGGGGTTTTTACCACGTGTAGACTCTGAAAAGAAAATATATGAAAAAAATGGATAGTGAATGTTCACTGTCTTTACACCATTAATATTTTAGTAGATTATTTTAAACCCATGTTTTAAAACGTTATTTTGTCTATTCACTCAACAATTGGTAGTCGACATGTAACTCATACTTCAGAATTATTTTATAACTGTTAAGGCCTTAAAAAACAATAACCTATATACCGTATGTTTAACATGCATTTTAGTGTCATACTGCTTATTTTGGACAACCTTAATTGAAGAAATGGATACAATACATTTTTTTTAGCTTTCGTGTCTATGTAAAAAAATAGTCTATTGTCAAAAATAGACTTAAAACACAAAGTTTCTGAACCTATGAAAAATTCAAATGTATTCAGCTAATAAATAATTAATGTGTACTGTTTTGTAAGTAAAAACCTGACTATAATTAAACTATGAAAATGTCACATAATCGTTTCTTCCCTGGAGGTCTTCGTGTATGTCCTGTCAGCATATTTTGTAGAGTTGATTAAGTTAAGCAAGCTCTAGGTTTGTTTTTTTTTTAGTTTATTTATTAATTTTTTAATTTTTTTTTAAATAGGATAATTGCGTTTAAAAATGTGTTTAAAGTTTATTTACCCATTCTGGTATGCCTCGCTTAAGCGAATCTAACTCAAAGGTGCCAGCTGAAAAAATGGGGACAAAATATATAAAGCTCTCAAGTGCAGTAATTCTGAAAAATTTAAAATTACCTTTGGTTAAGGAATTTCATACAAATAAAAGATTCATGAATATAAGTATATACCAGTCCGTCTGTCTAAGAATTACGGACACTTCAAGCCCGGATAGTCGACCCCGGACGGTTCGACCCTTCCATTTCGACCACAGACGGTTCGACCCCGGACGATTCGACCCCGGGCGATTTGACCCCGGACGATTCGACCACAGGACGTTTTGACCCTCGGGCATTTTGACCCCGGGGTCTACACCGTAGAAATGTATTATTTTTTTAGATATAATTTTTAAAATTAATTTTTGTATAAAAATAATTCACCATAATGTTATAATGCATTAAATATTAAATTCAGTTTGAAATATTTATTTCTCACCTTTAATTTACGATGATTTGAAAAAGTATTTTCACGTAGAACTTGTCAACATTCAGTGTACACTCATGATTGTGATAAATGCGCCATTCCTCTCAGGTCATTCTAAACCTATTTTATTCCACCCCAACCCCGTTTCGATGTAATCGAGCAATAAAAAGGCAATGCGGTCCGATAGTCCGTTCTAAAGGATCCTACATTCTCGCTGCCCCCTCTAAATTTATTTACCTTACCCATAACACTCGCCAGCACACGGCGTGCTGTGGTGGTCAATGAGTCTAGCCCTTGTAACATGTCATGTAAGCCCCGTAAAAAAAGGTAAATAACACTAACTTAACGTCCAGGCAGATCATACTGCCTAGCAGCTTGAATGTAATTATTGTTGGCTACGCGGCGGCATTGACGATTGAAATTTTGCAAAGTTAAAATACTGACAAGTTTGCACGCCTTAATAAAAATCAGTGCCGGGTAATTCTACGGGGAGATCTTCACGTGGTGATTAAGAAACACAAGAAGTAAATGGAAAAAAGCGCGTTTGTAATGGTTCCATTGTCTGTAAGGTGCGTTGTTTAGCGTATCGACACAAAAAAAAAAAATAAAACATGAAAAAAAAAATTTAAGCGAAAACAGAACCACAAAAAAACTATCATTTATTGTTATCACCAAGAAAATCTTTGAGCCACTTAAATTTATAAATCTTTAAAACCCATTTATAAATTAGGTCCTTTTTAAATGTGTTTGGGATAGGATTTGAGATTCTGTTTTTAGTTTTTAATTCATAATATACAACAATTTTAAAAAAAAATTAATTGTAATAAAATAACAATGAATAAATGAAAACAAACTTAACGGTATAGAAATGAAAGGGTCGAAATGCCGGGGTCAAAACGTACTGGGGTCGAAACGTCCTTGGGTTGAACTGTCCGAGTTCGAATCTCCCGCGGTCGAATAGTCCGTGGTCGAAACGTCCGTGTTCGAACCGACCGGAGTCGAAACGACCTGGGGTCAAAATTCCTGTGGTCGATCTGGCAGGGTCGAATCGTCGGGGTCGACGTGACCGACCACCCTTGTCCATAAACAATATAAATAGTTTCTTAGGGACCAACGTTTATGCCACGTTCATAAAGTTGATCACAGCTACATACTTACCTACTCTGGCAGAGGATGTGATAATGACGTCACACAAGCGAATTACCACTTTTAAGTATACTCCGTATTTTCCTCCACTTTCTGAAAATATATCATGTAAATATATTTCTGGCATAAATCCGTAGAGGCAGTACGAATTGTATATCTTTTTAAAATATAATATAATTGTTTTGATATACATTATATATAGACCGTGGTATATTACATTAAAACTGCGACTGTTAATTATTAATTGAAATTTAATTGTTAACTTTTAACAAAGTAAGTAATTAAGCGTTAATTTCAATTAAAGCTTGATGAAAATCTAAATAACCCTGCAATGTCTCACTTACATGTAATCTTCCAACAAAATACGCCAAAAGATAAGTGTGTTAACATTATTTTTTTCAAGTGATGAGTCGGACTAATTGACAATATAACCAGCCGAGCTGAACACTCATTCACATGGAGCTTAAGTAACAGGTATGCACAAACTATCATGGCAAGGCATGATATTATCGAATATCGGTGTATATTAAATTTCAACCATTTTAGAGGTCTAATGGTTTCGGGAATTTTCATCTGCATTTTGTAACGCAGTAATTCATCAGAAAAGCTGTCTTTATTTTCTGAGTCAGACTCCATAGCTGCCATTAGCTTAATAGGCGTTTTATTTTGTTTGATAAGATTTGTCGTTAAAATAATTTAATCATTAAAGATTTTAAATAAATATTAATTGAAAAAATAATAGATAATTTCCGCAGTCCTACTTAAAACACCTAATAAATTCTCTTTGAGATTTATTTCTGCAATTAACATAATCATCTATTTTTAAATTTAAAAAAAATAATTTATTGTTCAAAGTAATTGAATCTGAACGAAACATATACAAATGGCAAATCCTCTCCCCCACCTTAACATATAATACTAATTTTTATTTTAAAAGGCCACGTAGTTAGTTATCTTAATGACATCAATTTCTACACATACAAAAAAACACATGAACAGTGAAAGGGAGGGGGGATCGGCAGTTTATAGTTTAAAAACATTGAAGAAGCTGTTGGGCTCTTGTGTCCACATATTTGTTTTATCAATAATTATATTTGCCTAAAAAATTACATTCAATTTTGCAGACAAAGAAAAAAAATATTTTGCAAATATCATTTAAATTATATTGTTTATTAATATAGACATAACTAAACATCAAATTACTAAAACTTGAAATTAGAGATAACGAAAAAGAAATAATATCAATATATANTATATATATATATATATAAAAGATTTAAATTTTAAAAAAATAATTAATAGGTTATTACGTCATCGTACCTTGCTGTTTTTCTATCTCATCTGCACACCTATTCAACAAGTTCAATGCTATGGTGACTCTAAATGCCTCATCAATTAACACGTCTGTATTGGATAAAAACAAAATTATAAATCTTAATAATGAAAAAAAAATTAGATTAATAAACTGCACATCTACAGTACAAAAATAGCCGAAAGTTCCTTTGTAGACCTTAAATTTATATTTAATGCGATTCAAATAAGTAAGGTTTGCTCGTTTAAATAACATGCTGACACTAAAGCATGTTCTTACAAATACATTTTTATCAAAATCTTATAAGGTGGAAAAACTTATATTTGTATCCACAAAAACACATTAAGAGTATTACAAAGGTGAGATTCAATCGTGATTAATTAAATAAGCCGGTACTCTTGAATTTCTATTTAAAATTTTTGTATAAGCAATTTTAAAATTATGCAACAAAATAGTGTGTTGATGCATCCTTAACATAATATACTAGCCGTTCCGCGTCGTCGCATACGTACATCACTTATGATTTAGTGACAGGTGACATTTTATGAAAGTAATTGTTGAGGAGAGTGCATGACTACTTTTCTGTCACTATTCACAACAGAGAGTTATTATGCCAATGTCGAGAAACAAAGCGTACAGCCATGTTGCGAAGAGAGTGGGAAATGAACGGGCACACATACAAGAATTTAAAAAGTAGACTGTGACTTGAACCTACGACCTTCCGCGTGTTAGGTAAATGTTATAACCACTAAGCTACGAAATGCATGCTGAAAGAACAAAGTAATTGAACTCAGTTGAACGTATTGTTGGCTTGATTTCGATTAACCCCACCCTCAGCACTACCCTTTATTGCCAGCTGATTGGTCGGTGGGGCAGGAACCATGAGGAGAGTTATGTATATGGATATAATTATAGATATAAAATACTAAATATTTTTCTGAACAATTTTCTTGAACAAATATTACCTTCCGTTAACAATTCTTAATCGTGCATTGCATTGAGAAGCTTTCACATTAGCAAAGTACACACATAACCTGAGTCTCAGCATGCAACAAAGGAACAAAATAAAACTAAAATGGTTGTATAATGTAATAAAAAATATTTTTTAAAAAAAATATCGTTTATGTTTAAAAAAAACTGATTTCAAATTTGTCTTTGGCTATTACCTAATGTATCTTATTTATTATTGTTGTTTATAGATTTTTATTTGACGTGTAAATGTCACTCTATTGAGTACCTGAATTGAGTATATCCACCGGTGATATCTGATTAGATTTTGATTTCATTTCTTTTAGTACTAAGTTGACTTGTTCGTCTGTGACTAAAATGAGAATAATATAATGAATTGTTATTGCAGCCATTTTTTGTTGAAAATTTGCATTATAAATATTTTTGAAATATTTCACCACTTATTTATCATTGTTAAAAATCAAGTTAACAAAATGAGGGGTAGGACTGCATTTAGGCTTATACAAAATTAAATGGAAAAGAAGTAAACAAAGTAAGGGTTAGCCTGACCGGACGTACCAAAACAGCGGTTTTGTTACGTCCGGTCAGGCTAACCCTTACCTTGTTTACGTCTTTTCCATTTAATTTTAAAAATCAAGTACTATTATGCGGGTATGTATCAATATGAAGAAGTAACTTCGTATGTTAATAGCAATAACTTACTGGTTTCCTTTAGTTTTTCTAACTGAACCAGTGCATTATTTTTTATTTCTTTAGCCTTTCCTGTCAAATCACTAGCTGTAATTTCTGTGGGTAAAAAAGCAATATAAACTAGTACAGTTTAAAAAAAAACAACTAATATATCGACATATTTATAGAATTGAATGTTTACATGTGATTTAAACAGCTTAAGGAAACTATATATTAAGAAAAATCAAGTAATGTTAAAAATGTATTTGAGCCTAGAATATCTGTATATTTGAATAAAGCAAACAATTAATTTTCTGACACATCCATAACATTGTGAGGAAGGTGTATATATATATATATATACTAATAAATAAAACTCAGTTGGTGTTTGTTTGTCGCCGTTCTCTGTCCCGCTTTCATTTAAAACCAAATAACGGACAAGGAAAAATTTGGTAGGACCGTTCCTTTTAACCTGCAGATGGTTTTAGTATAGTTCTTATAATTGCCCCTTTTGCTCGAAGCCCAAAAATTTAAAATAAAATAGAAGGAGCGTCTGTAACATATAAGATAAGATAAGATGTGGAGTCATAGACAGTAAAATAAATTCTCCTTTCCTTATTGAAGAGCTTTTGGTGGACGTTCAACAAGAGGTATACTTAGTGCACTATTTTTCCCAACGCTTTATTTTGGGTGCTTTGTTGTAAGAAAATCGGTTTTTATCGTATTACGTTGCTCACCTTTTCTTGTACGCTTCTTAAATTTAGCTGTGCTATCTTATTATAATAACATTCATAATTGGTATTTCTTTAAATTGTGTTATGCTGCTGTTTCGTAAAAATTAATGAGCTTCTTAAGTGACACAATAGTGGTAGAGATCCTTTGGAAAACTTTCAATTATGTTTATTTAGACATTAGGGTATTGAAATGTAAATATAGTTTTCGTTCGTGAAAATTAATAATTTAATTACACATGCCTTATAAATAGTAGTGTCAGTTTAAGATCATTGTCATAAGTGAATAAATATCACGAGATAAAATAATATTTTAAAACATAATTAATTTTGATTGTTTAGGGCGTGGGTATAAAATTCGCGATATATTATTGATACAAAAATATACAAAATTTTAACCAAGAGAGTTTCATGTGAACATAGGATTAGATATCTCTTTAATATGAACAATTTTATTTATCTTGATTCATTTTTCTTCGTGTGTCTATTTTCTATACTAATGACCGCCTAATCCCTCAGTCACTTAGCATTAAGTGTCAAACTTCTCACATAGAAGGGTTTTATTGTGAAGATTCATACCTTAACATTATTTACAAAAATATGATTTTAAAAAAGTTAAAACAAAATACAGTAATATGGGTTTCTGTTATATTTGCTAAATTAATATACTTTAATAATAGATTACCTCAGTAATTGTCAACCATATTTAGTAGACATAAACCTTATGAACCATACAAAAATTCTATACAGAAATTAAATCAATATGCCCCCTCCTCCGTGTCCGGGGTAGCAAACAATTTTTTTCGTTCATGTGTTATATCTCTTTTTCACTTAAATTTTAAATAACAATTTTAAAAAAACACTTTAAATATAACTTGGAAATTAAATATTCAGCACCTAATAATGGAAAAGAGAAGTGTGAGGAATGAAAAAGAAACAACGTTGCGTGTGCTGGATTTTGTAAAACAAAAGGTCTCATCGAAAAACAGAAATAAACAATACAATTCACCCCTTAGTGAAATAGAATCATTGTAGATATTGGATTCTATCTGTAAATAGGACGTTTCATAATTTTAACGATTTCTGAAAATAGTCTCAGTTTATTTTGTATGAAGATTTCTTATATATTTCCTTTATTGTTTTGTTTTGTTGCTTTCATGGATAAATTGGCCTTCATTCTTGAAATTCTTTTAGTATGTGAAACACCGTGTGTGTTTTATTTCAAATACTATACATTTCTATATAGCTGTAAGTTATATTGCTTGGCAAGTTTTTAAATTACATATGTAACTTTTATATTGTTTAGTTTACTTCCTTAGTGATCTTAATTATACTTAAAATTGTCTCAATTATATATAACAAAATCTTAATATTTGGAATAACTATGTGTTAAACGCTAAAAAGAAAAAAAACAGGATACAATTTTAAATTTTACTACCAGAAATCCTACCAGAAAACATCGTATACAAAGGTTATTTAACAAACAGTAAGTTATATATTTTAAGCTTCGTAATGTAATGTTGAAGGCAGAACACTTCCACTGCAAAGCGCGGGTATATTTCTAGTATATACTCAGTGCACAATATATTTTTCGTTGAATTTTCTTGAACAACAATTACCTTTCGTTAACAACTCTTAAACGTGAAATGCATTTCAGAAGCCTTTAACTTAACAAAGTGGATTTTTGGATTTTCTTACGACCTCGTATTTAATAACCAACACCTGAACTGCTCTTTTGCCTGCTACAAAATACTAAATGTTTATGCTAATACTTAGATCATGAATATTCTACATGAACATACATTTTTTAACCGGTTGCTGAAAATAAATAAGTCACTACTTACCTCCTTGTGTTTGTCTCTTTTGTTTTTATTTTGAACTCTCTTTCTGGAAATATTAGGTCACTCTTTCAGTCAAGTTTTTTGTTTGTTATTAGAGCCTGATACTAGCAATTTATATGATGAGTGCATTGATTTCAGTCTTTATTTCCTGGATTTTTGATCGAACATAGGCGTACTATTACTATATAACTGTTTAAGTCGCTTTTATTTTCATTTTTACATTTATTTTTATTTATTTATTGATTTTTTGGGCATCTCCTTGCTAGAAATAATTATTATGACATCTCTATCAGTAAATTATTTTTTTTTGAAATTTTACGTTTATGTGTTTTGTTAATTTTTATAAACAATTATTTGTTTTAGTGAAAGACTATATTGTAAGAAACTTGAGTATTACCTTTATATGGGCATAATTGACAAAAATATACAGCTTCTATGTTGATGAAGCATTGATTTGGAATGGAAAAAAATAGTACGACAAACCTATTATATTTTTTCCAAGCCATAGTTTTATCGCCTTAGGCAATCCGGTTTCATCCAAATTTACTTGTGTCGGAGCATCTCTACTTTTGGATAAGTTGTCAAAATCTTCATTACTGGAGCCTACATAGTTACTGTTTCTTCTAGATACACGTGGCTACATTTAAATACAAGTAGATGAAAAGAGAATAGCCAAATATAAGCTGTCCTAACCACAAATAATTAGCTGTTGCAATACAGTATCGTGCAACCTTTTTAAAAAGTAAAACATATATTACACTAAGAAACTTAATTCCTTTTTTACAAACACACACACATACTCTAAATACATATATATGTATGTTAATTATGGCTGGTAACGATTAATTTAAATTTAATAGTTAATGTTAAAAAATTTAACCGTTAATTTTATTAATTAATCTGTAATTTCGATCAAAGCCAGACATTGCAAGGGAAGTACCAAAACAGGTAATTGAATATTTTTTTTGTTTTATTGAATTATTTCCCCTGTCTCATGAACAGATAACAATAACAATTTAAACTTTTTTAGCTGCTATAGAATTTTGGGCTATGTTCCTCGGCGATACATTTCCTGTGATCAGGGCTGTTATACTGTTGATAAATAATTTTTTTAATAAATTAATACAAAATATTATAAACATTTTATTAAATTTTAATCGAATTTTTTATCGATTTCAATTTTTGAAAAATCTATATGTTATTAACATTTTCCACGATTGCAAGAGAAATTAACCGTTAATTTCCGCAGCTCTAATATTAATATGCAAATTAAATATCTTTAAAATTTAGCGTTATTTTCATTAACAGGTGATATGCCCCTTATCTACACAAATTATCTTATATTACAAGAAAAACGTGTTTTTTTACGAAAACTAATATGTGTCATTTGAGATGGCATCAAAGGCCATGAGTTACTAAAACTCTTATAGGTCCCGCTGGGGGATCTCTTGGCAAACTCCCACCTCTCCACCAAGAGGCGTAGCTGACAAGGGCACCCCCATTACGGTCCCCTCTAGGAGGGGGCCATCTGGGCGGGGTTAAGTCCGCTCAAAGCCCACCGTCCTGCCTCTCAAGGGGGTTATCTCTCGGAGGAGGATGTGGATTTTCCTACTTTGACCCGCCATTGCTGCGGCACCAACACGGTACAGAGAAACGGGTCTAGTTTGCTTAGGACTGTCGCAAGATAGTGTGAATCATCACTGTAGCCCTCCCGGGCGGATGCGTGCAACCGCAGAACCAACCACATAGTGTTGGGTAAGGTCGGGAAGGTTTCCTCAGAGCTGACGTCCGACCAAAGTTCTTCACGGCAATTTTACTAGTATTTTACTGGCCCTCCTCGCCATAAACAGTGCCGTACCTAGAAAGGGGGAGGAAACGGCCGCCTCGGATGACCCGATCCTCAACGGGCACAATGGTTTTCATCATCGACAGAGGCGATCTCCACCATGGTCGCCTCCATCTATATTCCATACGGCGGCTGTAATCATCTATCTAACTTCCTAGCTAGCCCTA
This sequence comes from Radix auricularia, assembly GCA_002072015.1. Taxonomy (NCBI): domain Eukaryota; kingdom Metazoa; phylum Mollusca; class Gastropoda; family Lymnaeidae; genus Radix; species Radix auricularia. The sequence continues at coordinate 85,910 of MUZC01001803.1, read as the reverse complement.
ACCGGACTTCGACCTTCCTAATAAATGAAGTAAACTTTCTTTGCCATACACTAATATAAAACATCTTTTTTTTAAAAATCGCTTTAAATTATACTTTTTTTTTTAAGTGGTGAAATTAAGATTATATTTTTTTTAAATTTTAAAATCAAGTACCTACCGAATTATCAAGTCCTGACACAATGTCCAACATCCCAACGATTAATAAGAAGAATCTCATTTTGACGTGATCGTCTATGCTGCTAACCTTTCCGGTCTCTTCTGCTTAAACACAATACGTGACATAATAATAGGCCAGTTACTTGTTTTATAGTGTCCAATATCTAATAATAATAATTGAAACTGGAATTAGCCACACTTGATGGAGCAACGAAACAAAAATTGCTGCCGGCTGACATCAATGTCAAAATAATAAGCACATTCGTTATTTATAAAATGTGTTTTGACAGCTTTGAAATAAATAATTATGACTGAAGACATATTTACTTCAGTGACATAATAAACGTGTAACTGTTATTGGATAAACGTGTTGCAATACAAGAGGTTTTGTTTACTTGTGTCAGAAACAATTAATTTGGTTAAAGATATTTTTATCTTAACATGTTATCCATTTGAATTAGCAGTTTAACTATAGTCAATGGAAGATTGAAAGTTATATCTTTAAGTAAAATAAAGTATTCATTCAGAAGAATAATGTATGCATGCTATATTTTAAATAACAAGTATCATTTAAAGTATAAACTGTTATAAACAATTCAAAATATAAATGTTAATTAACCTTCAAATTTAGACTAAATTTTATAAGTAATTATATAACAGACACATTTTAAAACAGTCTTCGGATCCTCTGTTTATAATTCTAACATAATTACCTTAAAATCATTGTTAACTATGTTGCTTATAAAGTTGTTTGTTTAAAAATATATAATACTTTTACTATATACTACAAGCCATGAAAAACAGGAAACACTTTTTGCTTAATATTACTATGTTTGCATTCTCAAATATGTTTATTTGTGTCAATTACGTCTTATTTCATTCCCAGTTAATATCTAAGTAATTATGTGTACTTAAGTAACACTTCCCTTTTTATAACATAGTCCGTTAATTTCATTTAAAATAATCTTCTTAAAGCGATATACATCTGTGACAAGATTGCTACCACGTGTTACCTCATCATCATGTAACAGTTAATTAATTAATTATAACAAGGATTTAAACTTGTTTAAGGATTACAGAGAGAGGAGACATAATGTTTTTCATCAGTGTGAGACACAAACAGATTAGTAAGGCGAGTTGAAGCAAGGAAATATTCATCTAGCACATTTTAATACAATCCAACTTTGATAAACGATAGCCTCACATTAAACAATAGTCGCTATAATGGAAGTGTGCTTATCCCGAGGCTAAAGAACGATGGTTTTATGGATTAAAAACTAATATTTTTTAAATTTCCTACATACGTGTATTGTGATTTTTGAATATTTAATTTTACTACGAAATGATATAGCAATTTTAAAAAAAAAAGTAATAAAACTTTTCCCAAAAACATTTTAAGTTGGACTAAATTTGCTAATCCTCAGGAACTTGGTTAATCATTTATTCAGAAACCATTCTAGTACTTTTATTTAGGTTTGTATAATTAAGAAACAAATATTTGTCTATAAATCTAAGAAACTTTTAAATTATGAATATAGACTTTTCATTTTAAAAAGAAAAACGTTCGAAAATTCACTATAAATCCTTTATGTACGAGATATTACTAAAGGAGTGTTCATTATAATACGCAGCGCCTAAAATACAAGAATACTAAATTTTAGTACTGTCTCGTAAAACTTGTTTAATGTTTAACATAATATTCACCGATCGAGAATATATTTTTAAACAGTATTGTCAATAAAATACACAACCTTTTGAAAATATTATTAATATCCAATTAAAATAATTGGGAAATAATTATTTGGACTTTTGAAAGAATGGGAAAATTTTCAATTTTCTATAAAAAATATACAGCATGATAGGCATAAAAAAATTTCGAAAAAAAAATTCACTCAAATTTTAAGTGTCTTGAAAAAATACACATCTAAAGATATAACTTGTAAAATGAAATCAGTTGCTGGAATTAATATCTCTTCAGTTCAATCTCTTTATTATTTACGTTTTCTCAATTTATGGCAATCCATCTTTTTTAAACTAATGCAAACCGTTTTCATGGAACAAAGACATCTGCTAATATGAAAACGAAGTGATTATTCGGAGATTTCTCCGTATAACGCCGGGCGTTATTGGGAGAAAGCTCCGTTTAACGCTGAACGTTATAAGGAGATTGTTCCCCAGATTCATAGCATTTGACGTAGCTTCTTGCCAGTTAGATATAAGATTGTTAAATATTCTTTATTGACATGAGCTTCTGTGGTTTAATGGTTAGAACTTTCAATTTGAATAGGTTTTTACAGTGGTCCGTGGTTTGCGCTTCGATTATGACACATAGTTTTTAAATAATTTTTTTTTATAACTTTCGAATTTCTATTTGAATTACTTTCAGTGATCTTTAATTTGTATTGACGAGGTTAAGTTTTTTATTAGTAATATGCTAAAGTAGTTTTTGTTATGAACTGTTAGAGTTGGAAACACCGCGATGCTTAAGCTTAGACTAAGTTACCTTACTTAAACTAACCTAGGCTACCATTAATACTAATACTAATAATACAAGTTAGTAATACTACTATTACTACTAACTACTGGAATACTAGTACTACGAACTTTCCCCACTTTTGTGATTGTGATGATGAAGATTGATGAATATAATTTTAAACCATTATTTTAGTTGTGTTTTTTTTAAATAATACTTTTTTTATAAGCATGTCTAACACTAACTAACACTAACAGTAATGAAACTGGATTAATAATAATTTTAATATTAATTTAAGATATTATTAAATATCAATCTTCATCGTCGTCAGTATCAGTGAGCATACTTCCATGATCCATAGCCTTTTAAATCTAGTAGGGGTTGCCAACAATCTAAATTAAGTTATTTTTAAAAAATTATATCTCTTTTTTTTTTTTTTTTTTTTTTTTTTTTTTTTTTTTTGTTGGTGGTTGGATAAAAAAGAAGTACCAAGTAGAAAATTATTGTCAATAAGTCGCACATACTCCGCACAGTTAAAAATATTAGAATACTAATCGGATAATAGTCTGCGAGTTTCTAAATTATTCAAGTTAGAACTGGTTGACTGGTGTTCAAATTATTTTTTTTTCCTAAAAGGCTAAAATATAAAATGCATTAATTACTAGTAAAATACTACTTAAAAGACGTATATATGTACTATAACACACGTAAATATATCAACATTATAATTAATTGAGTAGTTATTATTGGGGCTAGAACTAATGACTAATGACAATGAAATCAATTTAACCATTTTAACATTATTATAGTTACAATGTCAATTGCAAATCAATTAGTAGAGCTGACAAGACTAAGCATTATTCCGCACCTGATTTTTTTTTTCTTTTTAAATGAGTTTAAAATATAAAATTATTAATGAGAGACATACAAACTTCAACTAAGCAGAATTTACAAAACGGCTTAGTTTGAACATTTCAAATATTATTTTTAAGGAGGCCAAGAAAGCTAAAAATAATTGTTTGTTTGTTTGATGATGTGTAAATAGATGTTCTTTCCAGATTTCAATATTATAGCTTTTTAAAAATGTATTCTTTTTTTTTTTTTTTTTTTTTTTGCCAGACATTTTCTTAGCTCGCTTTGTGAACATAATAACATTAAAATACTATTATTATTATGGGAAAAAAACAATTAGCTTTTAATGGCATCAGTAATAAAGACAAAAAGATGTTATGCATTTTCAGTTGTGTCGGTAATCAGCAGTTTTTAGTCACTTATGTTTTTTTTTTAAATCCTTTTTAAATTTTCATATTAACAAATATGTTTGCAATAGAAGATTATTAGAGAGTAACATATTTTTTTATTTTAAATCACATGTATATAAGGTGGTTATTTTTCAAGATTAGATAATATCGTGTTTTTTTTTTTTTTGTTTTTTTTGTGTAAAACCTCATTTAATTTAGTGAAATGCATGTTTACATTTTATCTTATCTTATCTTAGATATACAGACGCTCCTTCTATGCAGAAGATAATTGCGTCCACAGACCATGAGAGATGATCTGTTGGCAAGTGATGTAGCGGTCACAGGCCACGGCTATAGGGGTTCCACGCATTACCCCAGCCGCCTAACTATTGTCTAGTTAGGTATCCATTCGGAGCTGGGTGACTCGGGGACTCCTCAGGCCCCGAGAACAAATCCTCGCCTTCGTGTGGATTCGAACTCGTGACCATCGGTATGACAGGCGAGAGCGCTACCTCTCGACCACCACGTCCCACATGTTAACAAGAGGAAACACGTTTGAAAATTGACATAACAAAGATATCTCATCAATGGAAAAATTTAATTCCTAGATATTATTTAAAAATTCCTTCTTGATGTCAGAGTACTTATAATTCGAGTTTTAGAGAATACAATCATAAGACGAATTGTCGATATAATCTTTTATTTCTCAGCTTTTATCTAAACGTCCACTTCAGACCGACACCAGCTGACCACCCCGAGTGTTGGTTCCAGCCGACTTGGCCTCCAGCACTGAAATTGTTCTTGTTGTAACTGAGGCTACCTCCAGCAGACCAACCGCTACTTGGATTATATGATCCTGTTAGACCTGCTTGCCAGGGCCCTATTTGTGGTTCATAGGTGATATATGAGGCATTAATTTACATTGATTTATAAAATTTATTGAGATGAATTGAAATAATGCATATGCATTTTTAAGCAATAATTTTGCCTTATTTTCATTAAAAATTTTAATTATAATTTTTAAAATTAGTTTTTAAAAAAAAAAAAAAAAAACTGAATACAACAATATATATAAAAATGAGCCTTGCTTTCAAAAAGTAAATTATTTCATCATTTTTTGTGGTCATGGTTTTATAAAAGAGTTAATTGGATACTAATAAAGATTGCATATTTTTTTTAAGTTCACATAACCCCTTTTCAGTCCATGACGGACTCTAGGGCAAGTGAAGTAGTGTTCACAAGTTATTAAGCCACCACTAACGAGCAGGGAATTGTGTGGCTAGCACAATGCCCCGTGGGCCTTATTTACTTTAAAAATAAGGCTGCGTAAGAATATAAAATATGCGCTTGCATCAAAAATTCAAATGATGTAGCCCACGCTGATTCAACTTAAAAACTATTCATGAATTACTATTGCTAAAATGAGTAAGGTTAAGTTGGAGATGTGAAGGGCACCGCCAAATCTTTTAAGACCTTAATAAATTCTAATGGAAACATTACAACCTCCTATGACCATCACATTATGGTAAAAAATATATTTAAGACATTATATAAATGTATTATGCATAAGGTTATTAATAATGTATTTCGTAGACATTAACTAGATATTAACTTTATTGTGAAACAGCAGTTTGCTTTACAATGTGCATTATAACCTTATATTTTATAAGTCTTAGGTACTCAAAAGCATACATAGAATTTTCAACTTGATCTCCGAAGTGGTTAGCCACAAGTATTTTATTTACGTTTACAGGAACAAGGGATCAACCACTTTAAAAGCATTTATAGCAAAATTATGTTCTATATTTTCCCCTGAAGGCAAAGAAAAGATGAAGAAATATAGATACAAAAAATTAAAAAATAAACTACAATTTTAAGTACATATTAGATGTTATTGCATATCACTGATTTATTACGCCATTCCGGCATAATCTAAACGTATTTTAATGTCAAAGTTAGTTCCAGTGTTTGTATCGTATTACCTGTTAAATTGACATATATGTTTGAAAAGGTAATAGCGCACACAATCAGAGGCGTCACTAGGGTTGGTGTCACCCGGGGCGGTAGCTCATGGTGTCACCCGGGGCGGTAGCTCATGGTGTCACCCCCTCATGATTTAACCCATAGAAATCCTCCGAGTTTTCCAGTGCCAAATAACGGGAATATATAGAATTTTACGGTCTGGTGTCACCCCCCTGATGGTGTCACCCGGGGCGGCCCGCCCCCTCCGCACCCCCCTAGCGACGCCACTGCACACAATCAAAATTTAGGTTACCTGTAAGCAATTTATACTTTATGACATTTTTCTTAAATTAATTTTCAGCAATATATATTTCCTTATAGTATATGTATTATTTTAACTTACCCTGTCTACGCATCAGATCCTGTGTGTGGGGATAAAGAAAAATGTTTGAAAGTAATGTAAAACTTTAAAATACAAAACAATTTGTTTCAATGGATTAATAGTTTAATAGTGCATGGTTTAATAGTTATGGTTTGAAAAATGTATAGACGTTTCTAGCGATAAATGTGTAATTAAGTTGAATAAGACAAGGAAAAGTTTGTTAACTGAAATCTTCCCTTTCAACAGCATCGCTTCTCCAAGCATGGATTAGACTTCAAGATGTATTATTTACCAGGACTAGGACTTAACGTGTGCAAATAAGCATCTCGAATTGCATTCGACTGGGTTAGCCTGTCATCTTTTATGGTTGGCAAGCTTATAGGGTGTGCACGGTGAAGGGTGTTAGCTAACCGTAGTGTGTCAGAATGTCCTCCCACGCCCAATCCACCGATATTCATTCGCGGATTCTGATATTCGTTGTTATATAGTTTGTGTTAGTTTTATCCTGCTTCTTTTGCCCTATCTATGAGCAGCTATGCGGCGTATGCGTAAGCTGTGGGTGTTATCTAGCTTAGAATAATTAAGAATATAACTTTTACAAGTAATATTGAAAATATTTTTTACGTCTGTGTACTTTCAATAAGTTATTATCAATTTCTATAAGACAAGAAATTAGGCTTAGTTCAGAAAAATAGTATTTTATTTATAAAATGTACAGAAATAAAACTTATCGCCATGTCCTATAATATGATGCTATTAATAATTATTTTTATTTAAAAAAAATATCAAAAGTAATTAAATGTTAAACCTATTGCATTCTCTTTCGGTTCTTTCACTAGAGATTTGAGAATAATCAAAATTTAATGTTATCCGGTAAGCATTGTGACCACATGAATGTAGACTTACCCTTTTGTTAAGAGCCCTTTCGTTGAGTTTCACCTTGTAAATAACAGCTAATAAAAGAAAAGAAAAAAGCATAATTGTTTAAGTTATGAGAGAAAAAAATACAATGTAAGTAGTTGTTAACGCAAGTTAACGTCTTATGTACAACGACACAAAACATACAGACACGTAGCGTTTTTAACATTATATAAGTTACAGGCAATGGGTAAAATCAGGTAATCTATGGAATTACGTCTGTAATGCCTGATGGTTTCAGGCAAAGTGCGAAATTTAAAAAAATATTAAAAAAAAAAAAAAACTTGTACATACTTTGCCTAGGCTTTCTATAGAATACGGATTTTATTTAGTAAGAAAGTGTAAAAAGAGCCCAATAAAAGACGATTAATATTTAGGTATTTAAAGTGTAAGTAATACTAAATAAAGAAAATGACGAAAACTCAGCAATATATTTCGGGATTTTTCCCTGTTTTCACATCTTTTAAAAAATAGTCAATTGGGGATGACGTTGCAAGGCCTACTATAGCTCTGTGTTGCGTACTGGGTTCTGGATTCAATCTTAATAAAGACAGGCTCTTGTCGAATAGAAGATGTTCTTTATTGAACTATAAATACACGTACAATCCTTCCTACAGCCATCGAGACATCACAGTATACAGGCTTACAGGATCACAGTTTTTACAGCGTTCGAGACCTCACGGCACAGGCATACAGGCTCGCAGCCTTCTAGTGTTCGAGCAAACCTCGATAACACCATCCGTCAACAACACAGCTCTGGCCGACGTCCCCACACTGACTTTACAAGTCTCTCGTATGTTTTCTCCACTCGTCTCTCACTCGTCTCTTGACACACTACACAGACCCACACTATATATAGCCCTTGCGCGCACTCTCAAGTCATTGCCTGACCTTCCACAAGTCAGTCTCTGAACACCGTTCAAAACATTCTCACAACAACTCACAAAACTCATTGCCAACTCAGCAACAACTCAGAACCATTCATTGACAGTGATTCCCATACCATGACATATCCCCCCTCTTCCGTTAGATTCTACTTGCTAGTAGAATCTCACAATCAAAATAAGTCAGGGTATGGAATCACTAAACATTCATAACACATTATAAAAATAATTGGCCTTAATACATGAACATCATCATATGAATCATATACATATATCATATAAATAATCCCTTCATCTATTACATCATGGAAAACAAACTGCTGCCGCTTTAGCAAACGGAAGCAGTCCCCTACTCGAATTACATAGTTACATAGTCTCCAAAAATAAGTCATTTTAGCAGCAATAACAAACAAAATTTACACATGCGAGGTCTTACATCATTAGACATAAGTGATAATCAATTTTTATACCAATATACATATACAATATACTTATCTATATATACACCCGATCTCAAAAAATTATATATGTACAAGATCTCAGGAGAGAAAAAGAACCCCAAGAACAACATATTATTACAATTTACAACATTACCAATCAGGCAAAACAAAAAATGCTAATACTTGTCCACCTCATGGGACCTTTTAACGAGCAACCACTGCTCTAATAATTTCTTTACCGGGACCTGTGCTATTGGGATCTCTTATCCCACTATAGCCACAGTCCTATTGTGATATAAATACAGCCCGCCATTCCTGCCACCAGGAACTTGGTTAATTGTATTACAAAAAACTGCCCAACACTCCTGTTGTACAGGACGTAGTAAGTTATATCTCAGTACCGCTTATCTCCCCTGCTATACAGGTCTGGCTAAATACTAGTTCATGATCCTCATCATTGGCATAACTCACATTTTCATTGTGTAAATAATCAAAATCATAACATATATACAACATGAATATTCAAGATTACTCTATTAACAGTTTACACAGGTTGCTTTAACTGACTCTACTGGTTCCTCATATAAATTCTTACGATATTTATTCCAGGATTGCCTCCAGCATGAGGTAATCTTACAGGGATAACCACTTATCCAAACTGTAATATTTCAGCATGATTGTATTTAACCCATTACAATCACTTATATCGCAAGCATGTGCATCTATCAATACATACGGCATATGGAGATAACAACTTATCTATCCATACCCATAGTTATCTTTATAACATACCAATATACCTATACAATATAACCATCATCATATCCTCATAATGATCAGCAAAAAGAATAACATCTTCATACACATTATTTTAACCACCTCAAAATCTCATGGAAATAGCAAACCAAAAGTCCTCAAAAACCACATTTCATCAAAATCATTAATCTCATGGGAAAATATCTAACATCATAAAAAAAATGTCTTGAGGTCTCCAGCCTCCCAAAAATTATATCCTAAAAATGCATAGCCATTGTCCATGATGGTGGTATACATCTTTTGTCCCCACTCTTGGACAAAAGACGACCCAAGTTACTACTGTGCAGACTTATCCGTAGTAACGCAAGCATAGACTGCATTTCACACATGGCTATATTTAGACTCCAACTGGTGTCAAATTCGCCTTTTTTTTCGTTCATGCTTGTGGCGAGCAACTCATCCTCGCTCCCACTTATAAATGCTTTCATGACGACCCCAACTATCGTCCGAATCATTAGCCCCAACGCCCACGCACGCAGGCCATCTGATTCCCGGTCTCGGCACCTCGATCCAAATCCAAACTTGCTGTGCTGCCTATCCGTGTTCCCGTCGGTCACGGTCTGGCCACCCATGGTCCATTTATCTCTGGTCCTACCCGTCCCCACACAGTCAATCTCCCTGCACTTTTTCGTGAGGCAGTTTTGGCCACGAGAAAAGTCTGCCCCGCTCTCACAAGCATTGTCTGTCTCTATCGACTCGGCCCAAATTTTTCCTGAGCTCATGTCACAATCCCGTGTGAACCCCCTGCAGCGGTTCTCATTACTTTTTTTTTCATCGCTGTCGATGCTCATTTCTACCATCTCAGCAGAACACCTTGCAGCCTTCCACAAGTCAGTCTCTGAACACCGTTCAAAACATTCTCACAACAACTCACAAAACTCATTGCCAACTCAGCAACAACTCAGAATCATTCATTGACAGTGATTCCCATACCTTGACACTCTGAAGCAAAAGAGAGCTTCGTATGGTGATCATTTAGTCCTAGAATGAAAAACACCGTTCTTCTTGAGTTGGTTTAGTTGTAATCCCTCACTCCAGTTTCTTTTTCTTTCATCTTGCATCCAAGCACACAGCAAATGTTTGATGTCCTGGTTAGTTCTTTCGACGCTCCCATCGCTTTTTACGTGCCACGACTTACCATGAACGATCTTCAAGTTGGGCCAGTACTCCTTTAGGCTGCTTTTCACTTCGTTTGCAAACTCCTTACCTCAATTCGACTGTGGAATTATAGATGCATCAAGGAAGGTAAATGTGTCTACGAGCTGGCATACTATAAATTGTGCTGCCTTTGTCTGCAGTACCTTGTGAACAACGAGCTCAGTGAGAAGAGCTTGAAAAACCATTATAAGCTTGCCATTAGGATTTGATTGAAAGTCGATGAGTTCGACCTGACAAAGCGATTGGAAATCAGAAAAATCAATGGGCTTGATGATCACAATGACTTTTTTAAAATGTCATTTTGACTTTTTCTGGCTAGGTTTACTAAAGTTAATACACAGTTCAATATCACGACTAGTAGCATTCTTGTATTTTGCTGAAAAATCTTTCTACATTATGTCCCGTTCTCCATAACAAATTGGCTTTATGATGTTTGCCAAAACTGTTAGAGTTTGTGATCTACAACATAATGGCACTCAAGCTTTTTTAATCAAGGTAGATGAGCGTACTCTAACTTTCCTCCATTATGACATCAAATTGTTTTACCAGCCAATAGTCCAGTGGTTTTTACTTAATTTAGGGTCATAACAAATTTCAAATCTTTCACAAACTTTTGGTTAACAGTTTCGGGTTTTAGCAGAAATTTGCTCTTATTTTAGATAGATCATCGTAGAAATTTCGGTGCTTGTCAACATTGTATGATTCATTTCCTTGAGCTACATTCTCTTCCGAAGTGGTCACACAACAATATTAGGGGTACGTTATTTGAGAGCGTGTATAGACTCTGAGCCGGATATATGAACTGATGTCATGAGTTGAATTTCGCCAATATTGACTGTGATTTAGTAGTGGAACCTCGTACAGTTTAAACGCTCTCTTACAGTAACTTTCAATACTCATTGGCCTGGATCGCCATTATCAAACAACGACCAAAGTGCAACCACAAAAAGCGGGGGTAAGGCTAATTACCTAATTTCCCAGACGACGACTCGGAATTCTAAAGAATGCCTAGGCAATGTATGACATTGTCATCGTTTCATACTTTGCATGAAATACATTTCTTTAGCATTCTATAGAATGTCTGAATTTTACAATGTGTTTGTAATAGTTTCATTAAAAAGTATTTGTTGAAGTGTTTGTGTAATTGGTCTAAATTCTAATTAAACTTAATTTTTAAAAAAAAAAAAAACTATATTGTTTTCTAAATTAGAGTCTCTTGGATTTTTCACTAACAAAATAAAATTGTTAGAACTTAAATATCGTGGATTATTTTCCCCTGCAGTACCAATGAATGCCTAGTTTGCATTGACGAAAATTACCTTTTTTATATTTTTCAAATAATAGTAGGTGTTTAGATGGTATTTCTTTTGAAATAAAAATCATAAAAAGCTTTGTCAAGTTAAACATTAAAATTTGAACTTTCGTCCACCTAACAGAAACTGCATTCAAGATATTTTCTTCATAAACACATACACAAACAGACAGAAACAGACAAAACTGCAGAACTAATTTTTTCCTGAAATATAAAGGTGATGTTTCTTGGTCGCTCATAATACCTCTCCATAAATTCCGGATACAACGAACTAAAAAATATGTTAAATTTAACAAGGAAAACTAAGTGTTGATACTTTATACTGTAATATTTTTACATGTTATATTATAATTTTTAAAAAAAGAGTTAAGCAGTATCGATTCTTTTTTAGTAAATAATTCATGCTTAAAAATGCCTGTAGATGTTTTTATAAGACAAATGCTGTTGAATTCTAAGCCAATATGCACTGACCTGCTGTGCCGGATGAAGACAATATGACATCACACAATCGAATTACAACCTTTAATTGGGCCCCATAGCTTTCTCCTTTACCTGCCAAACAATAGCCAACAACTTATTAAATCATATCAGAAACAAAACAGAAATATAAGCTATACAAACTTTTTACTTTTCGGTTAGTCATCAATAAAGATTAGATTTTCATTATCTTGACAAGTGTAAATTGGAATAGTTCAAAAGCAGTTGTTTATTGCATTAAACGTTCACAACAGTTTTTATTTATTTTCAAATGTTGTTATTTATTTATTTATTTTTTATTTTAAATTTTGAAAAAGGTATATACATGCATTAATTAAGATTATCAACTGTATTACTCTAATTTCCAGAGTTTTTAACATTTAATTATCATAAAAACTTTTATTTCTGGTCTTTTTCATTTACGTTTTATTGCACATTTATTGATCAACTGGTCTTGTGCTGCAACGTATCTATAATTATTTCTCAAATTTTATTTGAATTGTTGAAGAACAAATATTATTTTATAGATAAAAAGATAACACTTTAAAGAAACAAATTCGTTGTGGTCTTATTATGGACAAGCACAGCTTAGTTTTAAAAGGAAATGCGAAGTAACTTTTTGCACATCTCTGGTTTATTATTAATTTGTTTATTTTTCATTAAAGATATACGACACTTGATTACAAGTTAATATTAGCTAGTAAACCTTAAGAATGTGTTATTTAAGGATTCAATCACTATGCAATAAAAATCATTATACTTATTCGTGTTTTTATTTCCTCCGCCAAATCGATTAAAATCTTTACAGCTGTAGACACTCTGAAATCCTCGTCCGTCAAAGCATCTTAAATGTTGGAGAAAACATTAGGACATGATTTTCTTTATTGATTAAATAAAAAGCAATAAAATACCAATACAAGACTAGTGATCGCACTTTAATATTATATATATATATATATGGATAGATAGATAGATAGGTAGATAGATAGATAGATAGATAGATAGATAGATAGATAGATAGATAGATAGATAGATTTATATACATATATATATATATAACACATATATTTTACAATTAGTTAATGCTTGGGGAAAAAAAAGATATTGATCTAAAATCCTTTTTGTTTATAAAAAAATTGAAAACAGTTAATATTTTTTTAGTGCAAATTTAATTTTGTATGAATAGTTATAGCCATATACAATAACAAAATCAAGTTTCCATTTTTTTATTTTCTTTTTGGAAAATTTATATTAATTGATTTACAAAGTGTATACTAGCTAATAGATTGCTTTAAAAAAAAATATTTAAAAAAAAAACAAAAACTGCCAAACTATTGCTGACCAATATTTGTGGTGCGAACTATAAGTACGTATACATCTATTTTTTTCCTATAAAAAATTTCAAACAAACTTTTTTTTTACCATTAAAGAACAAAAAAACAAAAAAACCTGAATTGAGTAAATCAGCAGGTGAGATTGAAGGATATTTTGCAGCCATTTCTTTTAGCAATGCTTCAGTTTGCTCATCTGAAACTTCAAAAGTAAACCAAAAAAAAGTAGTCTGAAAAATATTTAAATTAAGATGTTTTATAATATCCCTACTTCTTTTGTTTATGAAAGTTTATAAAGGCACATTTTGTTGGATTTTTTAAACAGCTTTTACGCATACACACGGTTTCTTTCTTATAATGACCTTAGCAAACAGCTTGGAATTTATATGTTTGTATATTAATATTAGGTCTGCAGAAAATTGCGAAGAAATAATCAATTCATTGTTGTCATAACTAATTGGAAAAAATGAAAGCCTCTACCTTCCCTTATTAAAATCCTTTCTGTTAAATTTTCTCTTAAAAATAATTACTCTCAGGTTTAAAGCAAATCACACACACAAACACACACACACACACACACACACATACACACAAACACACACACACACACACACACATACATACATATATTTATATATATTTATATGTATCTTTATCTTAGATGTACAGTCACTCCTTCTATGCAGAAGATAATTACGTTTATGTACTTCACATGTCCGGCAAGTATGTTAAAACTTTTAAATGCAACTTCTCCTAAACTATTCCAGATATATGGTTTGCGTCTTTGCAAATATGTTAAAGAAGTCACAAGGATTAGTAAGGGCCAAAAGTCAAACAAAAAGTTTTATTGGAATTTTATGAAAATAAATTTAAAAAAGAAAACATATCAGTCTCTTTTAAGTTTCTGGCCTTCAATAAAATACATGTATACTGGTTTAAAATAAGCGCTATGAGGTAGCTAATAATATTTAAAACGATGTTTTACAAGAGAATATTTCTAAAATTACAATTGGTTCGACTCTCGTAATTTTTTGCAGCTATTTGTAGTCATTAGTTGTTTCATTTAGTTTGAAAATTATTGCTTTAAATGACTTTTTATTGTAATCCAGATTTTAATTAATTATGTTTTCCTGGTTTGCTCATTCGAGATTTTTGCGCGGTACTCATTGTTTTGACATATTCTAGGCGTTATGTAGCGTTAGGGGAAATGACTTAAACTTTTTTTTTTTTACTTTCAGAATTAATGATTTGAAATTACTTTTGTTGTAGCCTAGAGATACATTAACTGATTACAAAAATCGGATATTCATTGTTGAAAATTACCCTTATATACACATTAGATTATATATTACTTCTTTGTTACATAGGTTTAAACATTGCTATATTTTTTTAAAGAAATTTCTTGCATAATATTATTTATCAAAAAAGAAAGAAATGCCATTCGGAAAAAAAATATTATCCTTTCGATAAAAAATAACATGATGTAACAAAATATTATAGACAAATAAATAAATAACAATATTATTTTAATTGTCGGCTTTCCATATAAAAGGGCCTTCATATTAGCAGTGATAAATTAAACTAAATGTATATGATAGTAAAAAAAAATGTTTGCCCTTACTTGTCTCTCCACTGGCATCTAACTGTGCCTTGGCTCCAGTCTGAATCTTGTTACAATGATTCACCAAATCATCTAATGCAACACCTAAGTAAACCATAAGGAGTGGGATATATCGTACGTACATAACCATGGAACAGATAATTGCACAGCTTATTTTAGGTTATTTTACTTTGGCCTGCGACAGTTTTAACACCCGGGATTTTAGTCAGTAAAAACTATAAATTTTCGAGCATGGTAGCAAAACAGCCGTTTGTTTGTAAGCAAGACTTAATTTACAAAAGACGAACACATATCTTCATATATATAAATGTTTTTCGCCTATTGTTTCCTAAAATTGAGATACCTTTAACAACCGATAAATTCAGAATAATTCATGTATTACATAGTGATATCGTAATGAAACATTTATCATATTGTAAGTAATCGTAGACGTCATAGAATTCCATCACTGGCCATAAAAATAAACTCAGTAATTATTCTTAATAAGACGAGATGATCATTAACTACAAAGGTCTACAATTATTAATGACTAATACCTACCCGACAAGGCTTGACCTACAAACTGTTTAATGGCATTGGGGACATATGCTTTGTCCAGTAAGTCTTCTGCTGGGGCGCCACGGCTTACGACTCCACCACCCCAACCTCCACTTCCTCCTCTTCCAATTCCACCTCCCTGAAAAAAAATAATTAAAACAATAATTATTGGATCAATGAATAATTTAGTATTAACCTTTATGACAAATTAAAAGAAGCGTAATTAAAATAGTTGAGTTTTCTACAATTCAAAATATATTTAACCAACGGCACGCTTTAAATGATTGCAGCATTGTTGACGACTCTGTTCATTTTTTCCCCCTTTTAATATACAGGCACAGTGTTCACGCAAGTAGTATGTAATGTCGGAAACAGGTCGTAAATCGGTGGCGTACGCCAGAAACGTCACTTCCGGTCTATGACGTCACATATGGTGGGCGTGGTTACTTCCGGGTTATGGTTGTGGTCATTTCCGGTTATGGGTGGGGGTCATTTCCGGTTATGGGTGGGGGTCATTTCCGGTTGTAGGTGGGGGGTCATTTCCGGTGGGTGTGGTACCAAGATGGCGCCGAACATGTCTAAACACGTGTCCAAGATGGCGGCCAAGATAGCGTCCAAGATGGCGGCGAACATGTCTGAACTTGTTGTTCAAGATGGCGTTTAAGATGGCGGCTTGGCGCCAAACATGTAAGTTGTTTCCCTTTGTTTTCTTTTATTTATTAGTTATTGATTTTATTAAACCTTTATTGATTTCATTGTATTGTAATTTGAAATTCATTAGTTACTTGTATTTACTTTATTGTTATTAATTTTATTAATTACACACTGATTTTAATTTATTTCTTTTAGTAAGATATTAAGTTTGCTTTGTATTGTTATTGATTTTATTAATTATATATTGATTTGTCTTTGGTGATTAATTTTATTAATTACATATTGATTTTAATTTATTTCTTTTAATTAGATATTGATTTTTATTAACCTTTTTGTATATTTCCTTGTAAGTACTTTAACTTATTTTATTCTCAGTAAGGGGCAACAACTGTGTATATTACTTAAGTAATTTAAGTTAACTCCCTTTGTTTTACAACATTTTTACAACATCCAAGTTAAAACATAAACACGTATCGTACATAAATTTTTAACGTTTATTCACCACGGCTCGAACGCTAAATTATAATCGAAGTCATCCGTGGTGTCTGGTTCAGGGGGTGTCGGGGGTCGTTCCCACCTATGCCGCTGCCTCTCCCTCTGGAGCTGAGCCAGGTGGAACCTTATTTTTTTGCGGCGGACCTCCCTAAATAAGGCCTCGTGTCTTTGTGGTAGCATCCGGCGTAAGATGGAATGAAGTTGGTCGTCGACCAACTCGGCAAAGGTGACTGACGTCCCGCTTGTGCTGGTCACCCAGCAGGCCAATAGTTCATCGTAGACCATTTTTATCAAACCAAGACTCATTCTAAATAGAAAGTAAGAAATAATAGTGATATAAAATAAAAGTAAACAAACACAATGACAACATATCTAGGAATGGACCCTAGGTGGAAACATCCCTTCACCGCTCTTATTGCGGGCCCAACCGGGAGCGGAAAGACCGTATTTGTAACAAAAATGTTGATATATTTAGCAGACATGGTAGAACCCACACCAGAAGAAATTATATGGTGTTATGGTGAATGGCAGCCGATATACGAATCCATGAAAGGGGTTCGTTTTATGGAAGGATTACCCGATATTGATTCTTTGTCAGAGGGTGATAAACGTCGAAGACTGGTTGTAATCGATGATTTAATGTCTGAAACGGATGACAGGATTACTAAATTGTTTACTAAAGGTAGTCATCACCGAGATATTAGTGTTTTGTATATTGTGCAAAACTTATTCGGTAAAAATAAAGAACAAAGAACGATAAGTCTCAATTCCCATTATATCGTCCTTTTTAAAAATCCCAGAGACGGATCACAGATTACCCATCTGGCAAAGCAAATGTACCCTGGTCGTGTTTCCTATGTTCAAGAAAGTTTTAAAGACGCGACANGGAGAAATGTTGCGTTTTTTGTGTCGGGCTAATTCAACCGGGGTAAAAACTATTGTTAAAAATGCCTCTCCTCAACTTATTGAAACGCTTTGCGAGTGCTGTCACAATGTTTTAAAAGGCAATGTTCCACTGACACCCACTCAGAAGCGACGGTTACAGCGTCACAAAACTAGTCTACGAGAACTTACCAAAAAGAAACTATCGGTGAAGAAACGGAAACAACTTTTACAAAAAGGTGGATTTATCGGCGCTCTGTTGGGACCTGTTTTAAACGTTCTTAAAGGACTTTTGAACTTTTAACTATGGCCAAGAAAATGATTTTGATAGATCCCCGTATACTAGATTCTATGACTCAAAAACCCTACGTACCACCCGATACACTAAACGATAGCCTCCGAGAATTGGATGTACAAATGCAAGAAATTCTAAACAGAGACGATTTGTCACCGCGCGACAAAGTACGACAATACCAACAAACATTACAGCTTTATACAAATAGGCTCGCCGAGTACAGAAACAAACCACTAGGGCTAGTGGACACAACACCCCCACCACCATCAATACAAGGAACCGACCAACAACATTTAACTACCATACCACCAGAGTTGAAACCCGAAGTAGTAGGTGAAATTCCAAAAGTATCCAACAATGGTAATAACGATGCCGCAAAAGAGATAGATGTATCACCGCCGGCTAAACGTACCAGAGGTAAAAAGAGTAAAATCCCAACTCCAGTGAAATTTGATGGTAGTAACGAAAACAAAACCCCGAGGGATAGATCACCTCCTACTACACATAACAATAGTAAGAAATCCAAAATACCTACACCTGTAAAGTGGGACGGATGGAAAAGGCTAAAACATTAAGAAAATATTACTATGATCCGAGCAGACCCGGCGCATATGGAGGGGCTGTGGCCTTACAACGCAATATTTCTAACATTGGTAGGAATGCGATCAAAGAATGGTTAAGTCACCAAGATACCTACACTTTACATAAACCAGTTCGACGACGATTTAAAAGACGACGTATCATAACGGGTGGAATAAATCAACAATTTCAAGCAGATCTTATAGATATGCGAGCCTTAAAAAAATACAATAACGACTTTTCCTATTTAGTTACCTGTATCGATGTGTTTAGTAAGATCGCATGGGCTATCCCGATAAAGAAGAAAACAGGAAAAATACTAGTGGCGGCTATGCGTCAAATATTTACTACACACAAGCCGATTAATTTACAAACAGACAAGGGATCCGAATTCGTCAACAAAACCTTTTTAAAATATCTTAAAGACGAGGGTGTTCATTTCTTTACTACGGAGAATGAGGACATAAAGGCATCCATTGTGGAGCGGTTCAATCGTACCTTAAAAGAAAAAATGTGGCGATACTTTACCAAAACAAACAGTCTCAGATACGTGGATGTTATTAAAAGTTTAATTGAAAACTACAATCGGTCGTATCACAGGAGTATACGCATGGCGCCGGCGGATGTTAATTTCGAGAATCAAGAAATTGTGTGGAATAACTTATACACAGATGTAGACATGCCGTACAGAAAAGTGTTTACAGAAGGAGATAGAGTCAGGATCGCTCAAGCAAAACAAAATTTTAAAAAGGGGTATACCCCTGCGTGGACAGAGGAACTTTTTACGGTTAGCCGCGTCAACACGAGGTCAAAACCCATAACCTATATTTTGAAAGATGATTTGGGTGAGGAACTTAAAGGTAATTTTTACAAAGAGGAACTACAGAAAGTTGGTGAGAAGCTAATTTATCGGATTGAAAATATTTTACAAACACGTCAGCGAAAGGGGTCTACCGGGAAAGAATATTTAGTCAAATGGTTCGGTTACAATTCATCATTCAATAGTTGGATTTCAGACGAACAGCTTGCTAGATATAAAGACTAGTGTTATGGAAAGTCTTGAAACAGAAACACCTCTTAACCAATTAGAATTGGAGGATAATGAACTAGATAGTTTGAGAATAACTAATGGTAGTGGCGGTGGCGGTGGTGTAAGTGGTTTAAGACCAACATCAGCTGTATCCAACACGTCAGTCACTACCAACATCTCGTTATGGCTCGCTAAATTACGGGCACGACCTGAAATTGTTTTCCTGTCTCAAATGTTGGTTATATATATCGTTATCCTTGTCTCACTGTTTAATTTGACTCGAGGATCAAGTGACCAACAGGAGGGGAAGTTGTGGCTCGTCTTGTTGTCGAGTTGTCTAGGATACATATTACCTAATCCAAAGATTACAAAACGCGATTCAAGACCGA
>MUZC01001803.1:42736-55004 GCA_002072015.1 Radix auricularia | reverse complement strand
AACCGGAAATGACCCCCACCCATAACCGGAAATGACCCCAACCATAACCCGGAAGTAACCACGCCCACCATATGTGACGTCATAGACCGGAAGTGACGTTTCTGGCGTACGCCACCGATTTACGACCTGTTTCCGACATTACATACTACTCACGCATCCTCGTTTCAACGTCCACATAGCCGTGTGTGTGCAAATACAGTTTCCTTTTTTTAAAATTGAAACATTAAATATGTTGTTATTGTTGTAGGTGTTTTTTTTTTTTTAAATTATATTTATCAACATAAAGGAATAATTGGAATTGGAAAATATTTAATCAGAATTCATAAGCGTCATATTTAAAATGGAAAAGAAAGACTTTATGCAATAAGGGACTGTGGTCGAGTGGCAGTGTATGTACATCTAAGATAAGGTCATATGTTCATTTAATAAGAATATAAAGGCTTGAAAATTTAGAGACAAAAAAACTAAACATTATAAATGCGATGTCTTAAAACTATATTTATAATTTTTTTATTGACAAATGATTTATCTGTATTACAAGGTAAATATAATAGAAAATAGTTGTAATTTCAAAAAAATCATGTTATTTTCTTTTTAATTATTTCTTTTAACGTTAATTGAGCGTTTAATTTGATAGAGCATCTTTAATGAGAAAAGACTATTAATGCTAACTATTTAAATGGTCATTTACCGAGTGGAAGCCCCATGCTACATTCAACAGCCCCACAACAAGTACGAAGACTCTCATTTGTAATGATGCGATTACGTCCTGATGACTTGTAACCCCAGTACCTTGATGGACAGGTGAGTGATGTAGGGTTAGCTGTCGTCTATATATATGGTCGGCGTCAGACCAAAACAACCGAACCGGACATGCACCTCCGTGTTTGCTGAATATCAGACGGCGTGCCAAATCTTGCTACCAGAGTGTCAGCTTCCATTATCCGCAGAGTTACGTTCTCAATTATCTCTGGAAATTATTTTAACAGATACAACATTTGTTTAGTTGGTCCCGGATTTACTCTACGTGAGAAACATAAAAATAGGTGAAACAAAAACAGTGACAAAAAACCGCTTCAGTGATTGGTGCTTACGTGTCGTATGTACGTTTAAATGTTAGTGTGTGTCCGTTGTCTCTTGTAATACAGTTAAAACAAATAGTTATTGTTTTAAATAATTAAAGTATCAATGACAAATGATGTAGTGATGTTCATTAAAATTTTACCGGACTTTACGCGATTCAATTTTGTAAAATATTTGTGTGCATGCATTTCCATCTCCTTACTTTTGCCTTTAAGGTACAAAACAACACTTATCAATATATATTATTTTAAATTAGAGCTAATTTTAGAGAGGTGAAATCAATTTGAAATGAACAAACAAAAACTACGGTATATATTTATTTTTAGCAGAGGTAGCCGTGTTAACCATAATATATACTTATGAAGCTTGAAACACAAAAATATTTATTAACAAAAATCATTCAAAGTATATAAAACAATATAATACCACAGTTATAAATATAAAAGAATACATTTTTCGTAATATACACGACACAACATTAGTATAGAATAGTGGTTACCAAAAAGGTCCGAATGAACCCCGAGGGTCCCTGGTACTATTCAGCGGTTCCTTGGAACTTTAAAATTGATTTTGGTTCCCCGAACAACTTTACTGGGTCCGGGTAAGGTTTTATGTAAAAACAAAACAAAAAAATGTGATCCATTTTTTATTATGATGGAAATTAAAACTAATTAATAAAATAGTATTTGAATGGTTTTCTTCTAAGTGCTATCAATCATCATGGAATACAATGCTGTTGTACTTAAAAACAGAAGAAGAACTATGATAATTTTAACAGCTATATTCAATGGTTTATTTTAAAGGTCACGTTTGATGCCGCTGAAGGCAAAACTCATAAAAATAAGAAAAATGTCCTTTTAAAATTGAAAAATGAGTGTTTCAAGATAGGATATTTTTTATGTACCGTGAGTGGTAGCTAAGTGGTCGGCTAAATTCAAATATATTTTATTTCAAAATGGAATTATTGCAGCATTGAAAAAACTAGTAATTATTAACAGCGGTTTCATACAGCAGAAAAGAGTATGAATGAGCAGACGCAAATTTGACTACAACACAGGGTTGGATAATTTAAAGTAAGTCATTATTTCATAACCAGGAACACATATTTTACATATGTGTCTTCTGTGTAATGAGAATCAAGTAATTCAATGAAAAATTCCAAGCTTAAGGGACATTTAATAAAAATTCAGTGATACCCAAAAAAGATAAGAAATTAATTTTTTTGAAAACATCAAAGAAATATATTTAAAACAACGTCACTGCAACAACCAATAGGGACTCTAAGCAATATGAAGAGGGACTGCGGGCTTCTTATAACATTAATAAATTTAAGTAATGATTGCATGGTTACTAAAGACGTACAATAGTGGTGACGAATTTTAGTTACCAACTGTAATTGAGTTAGTATTCACAATGTTGTTTAACACAGCTTTCAATATTATAAAAATGATTCCGATGCGTCCAAATACAGATTTACAAAGTGTGTACTTTTTTTTTTGTGTTAATTTTAAAATAGACGTAGCTAAGACATATGCCCTTGAGTGCAATTTGTGCACACGTATCTCTGTTCCGTTCTCATCCGAATGTTTTTAAACTTAAATATTTATTATTCTTTAAGTTTATAAATGATTGTTTACGATTTTTAAATTATATTTCAGGTTAAAAAATTGTCTAAGGTCGTACTGAGAATAATATCATACATTCTTATTTGCCTGAGAGTCAAACGCGAAAAGAGTTAATGAGTTCCTGGAATCTAGATTCAAAACACATGGTAATAGAAATAATAATACAACAAAACAATTTGCACTAGTAATAAAGGAAGCTAGAAGTTTTTGGTAATTGGGGTCAGTACAGTTCTTTGGTCGATACACGAACGATATAGGTCAAGTTTCGGGTTTGGAATATGTGTGTAAAATTATATTTACATTAAATGAACAAATATTATGTGACATATACCGTGGGTTCCGAGTTTTTGAACCCTATGAAACCATATTGTCATTTTTTTCCCCTGGGCGCCGAGTATTTGAACCCTATGAAGCCATTAAGTTATATATACCCTGGTGCGGAGTAGTTGAGCACTGGCAAACAATATTTTGTCAGATTTACCCAGAGTGCCGAGTATTTATACCATATAAAAAGATGATTTAAGCCCACGAGCCTACAAGCATTATATGGACATTTCGAATTGTGTATATACTTAAACCAAGCTTTTTTTCTACAGTTTAGGTATATTGAAATGTGAATTTTTAAGGAATACAACAGAACGTGTAATGTTCGTTTATTTTGTCCAGACAAGTGGCTCTTATGACACAGTGTATGAAGAAAATGAATATGAAAATGTATTACTTAGATGGGTTGTTGAAAAGGAATTGAAATTTGTTTAATTTTTAACTAAAAATGGTGTTTATTAACGTGTATGCTTATTTTTAAATATTTTTTTTATTTAATACTGATTATTTAGTTTTAAACACAACTCTACATTATTATTATGCCAAACACATTTTATTACCAATAAGTCTGATGTAAATTAGTCATTTATGAAATTGAAGCTTTAGTTCGATGAATATACACTAGTTATATTCAAGTTTTATTTGTCGTATCACTTAGCTAAATATATCTGTCTAAATTTGTGTTTGATCAAAAACGAGCAACATTGCCGGTTCAAGGAAATTCAGCCGTTGTTTCGTTAACATGTTGTCTAGAATTACCAGTGGATATTTGCTGGATTTACAAACTTCAAGATGGGAATACAGCACTGAATGATGAAAACAATTATTGCACTAAAACAAATTAGTTTTCAACGTCTGAGTTAAATATGTATATGATTGGCTGTAAGACTCTGTAGGAGTTTGACGGGAGCATTGCTTTTAAATACCACACATACCTTTATTTTTATACGAAAGTCATTGCTCACCATGCTCAAATACAGAATCACATTTTTCTGTGACTTTTTATAGAATGTAGGTCTTGATAACAGAGAGGAAATGTAATTTACTTATTTTTGTATACAATTCGAATTAAACTGTATGTTATAACAAATACGTTTAAAACAAAAATGAAATTGTCTTAATATTGAAAGGATTTTTTTAAAATTACTTAAAGTTGAAAATACAATTTTGAATATTCTAACCATCTTACTATGTTCGAGTGGAAAAAGTATGTGACAAAAGTGTAAAAAACAAAATTAGCATCAATATATATATTTTTAAACAATTGTTGTCCTTTCAATTATCAAACGTTTGATAAATATGATGCTTGCATTGCTTATTTTAGAAAACAAATTTGATTAATGTAACTGTTATTTAAAATTATAAATGTAAAGAACTACTTAAAAACTTTTAAAAGAACATTTACTTTATACTACTATGTCACATTTAGTTTAGAACATATCTTTTTCGTATAAGATTATTTAACCATTCTAAATTAAACAGACATCGAGAAATAAAAGATTGCATTTTTTTCCTTTATTAAACCAACATTTGAACGGCTATTTAAAGCTATTAGTGTTAAAGATCATGAAATAGCAAGACATTTTGTCACCATTCCCATGCAAGGAACGATATTTCTTAATTTTCATTTAGATACAAGAATATTTTAGGCTGTATTTGTTTCATTTTACTGTTGTCGGGCATACGAAGATTTGTTCAGTACTTGTATTGTTATATTATAAAATCAATAGCACCCTACGAAAAGGTAGCTCAAAATTTTCCGTAAAAATAATTTGTACCGCGTGTAGACATATACATGAATGAATGAATTCAGATGATTTGTTTCGGACAATTTTATTTTTTTTAAATAGTTACCACGATTAACCTTTGTATGTGACGCACACTGTAACGAATATGTGGTTGTTTGGATGAAGCGTGTTAAATGAGCTAATGAATTTTTTTCTGGACGGCAGAGATGTTATGACTTATTACGAAAAAGCTTTGTACGTTTCACTCTTTAATGGAAATGAGTTTTCATGTATTAAATTCTCTTATTGTGTCTCTAAGAGAATTTAATAATGTCGGTTATAACTTTTCATACCTGGAATATATAATTTTTTATAAAACTTTCATATAAAAATAATGTGTGTCTGAAATCAGTTTAAGTGTATATATTTTTTAGTAAAAGTGTTTGATTTATAAAAAAATTTTCTGAAATATATTATTTTAAAAATGTAATCACTCATGCAAAAAAGTAATACGCTTTATTGTTTCTAGAATCTTAACCGTAACATAGGTACGGTTACGAATGTATTATGATTATTAAAAATTGTAAGAATATTTTTGAATATAAATCTTTCATCCATAATTTTTTTGGTTTGTTTTTTTGTAAATAAAAATCCAAACAGTGATACTTGTCAAAGGTGTTACATCAACATTTATTAACATAAATTATCAGACTCAAACAATTACGATACAAGATAATGATTTTAACAGTACTTCAATAATGCATAATAAATATATATTTAAGGGCCGTCTATAAAGTACGTCATGCTATTTTTGGACTTTTTAAAACCCCCTTTCCCCAATCACAAGCTGTCACACATCTGAGGACCCCCTCCCTCACCCTGATGTACGTTACACTTTCAAAAAAAAAATAATTAACGAAATAATTAAAATTTTATATATAACACCGTGACGTCACACGTGGTCGCAGACCAAACTCACTCCTGTCGCAAACTGTAATACTTTCTTATACCCCCTCCCCTCCCTCTACAGCGTGACGCACTTTATGGACGGCCCCTTAACTCATTTAACTAAATTTAAAATGTCTTTAAATAATTCAATATAAAAAGCGGGAAAAGAAAGATAAAATAAACCATGTGTCGATATAATATTTTTTTTCTTGACTTTTATCTAAACCTTCCAGTGAGATCGACTCCATATTTTAAAAACAGGAAATAATATTAACAACATGTTATTTCAACTTCAAAAAACGAAAATAAAAATATTTTGATGCTCAAAGATATTATAACATATATGCTGGACTACATTGATTTATTTTATTTTTTTAAATAACTAACTCATCGAAGTATTTTAAAAGTGTCTTTTAATGGACAAGCTCGGATACATCAATTTTCAAGAGCAAAAATATAACAATATTATGTATCGATATAATCGTTTATTTCTTGACTTTTATCTAAACCTCCACGTGAGACCGGCTCCAAATGATCCCCCAGTGTGTTGGTTCCAGTCAACACGGCCTCCGGCACTGAAGTTATTTTTGTTGTAATCGAAGGTACCCGCTGCAGACCAGCCATTCTTTGGATCATATGTTCCTGATACACTTCCTTTCCAGGGATCTATTGATATTTTTTAAAAGGTACATATTAGTCATTTTATTACTAATACACAATTATTGACCTGATTGAAAGTAATGCATATAGAATATTAACTTTTTTATGCAGGCTTATATTTCATCTTACGTAAATATAATTTGTATTTATTGGTACAAAATAAATCAAAATTGACAAAAGTTAAGTAATACATGTATATTAATTATGAGTTTCCTTTAAACAAAGTTAGAATTGATTATGTCAACGACTGTCACACGCATAGTTATTTTTAAAAAAATGATATTCGTTATACTTTGTAAATGAGAAAATATTGTATTAAGAGGACTTTTCTTTTCCAATTTATTTTATTTAACATCAAATAGTTCAGCAAAAATTATAGAAGTTGACAATAAATAGTGCTTTTAATTCGCCTAGAGTCCTTATTTTGATATAAAGATCCTATGTTTGTATTATGCTTTGTGGGCAAATATTTTTTTTTAAAAATAGTGGATGTAATTATGCACAGTATTTATAACGTAGATCCACATTACTTTATTTTGTAGCATCATTTTATTTCAAATTGTATATATATAAAATATTTCTTTTATCTCCAGTAGCAACGTAGATTCTATTAGATCTAAGCGTTTATATAGTTTACGCTGAGATTTCATAGAAAGTCTTTACGACATACGTTACCATGAGCTTACAGGAACTCGTACAAAAGGCGTATTTGTCAGATTTACAGCAATATAATGTGTTCTTTTTTCTTTAAAAATTGATGGATTGATAGAAACTCCACACAATGTGAACTTTGCTGTTC
Organism: Radix auricularia; assembly: GCA_002072015.1. Classification (NCBI taxonomy): domain Eukaryota; kingdom Metazoa; phylum Mollusca; class Gastropoda; family Lymnaeidae; genus Radix; species Radix auricularia. The sequence goes on along the minus strand of MUZC01001803.1, from coordinate 47,838 downwards.
AATATTTATTTATTTCTTTTTTATTCACTTCATTAAATCGTCGTTGTAGAATGTTCTTATATGAAAGGTAGTTGACATTTTTTTACAAAAAATATATCCTTGTAAATCGCTTAACATACAAGTAAACTTAGAATTAAATAATAGTCGAATTATTTGCTTGTATAAGTTGTTTGTCTTTTTTGAAACCTTTAAAACATTCATTTTTATAAAAAACCATTTCCTTCTCAACTATTTTTTTTTTTAAAATATGATCTTAACTTACCTCCTCTACGCATCAGGCCCTATGGATGAGAAAAAATAAATAACTATATTTTATGTGTCTTCATTTGTTAAATTCATTTTTTAATGAAGTAAATTTTGATTAAACGAATTACAGGACAAACATACTTAGGATAAATTAGAAGTGAAAACGTTTTAAGATTTAAAAAAAAAAAAAAGAGTGAAACAAAAATCCAATGAGAAAAAAATTGTATTGATAGTTTTAGCATAATGTTTTGACACTGAACAGTAAGTTACAGACGGTAACTGAAATAATTGAAAAATCGGTTGCACATTTTTTTTCATATCGAATTTGTGACAAACAAATTTGGATTTAACCGTATTTGGTATGTGTTGTAACTACAAAAATGTAAACTTACCCTTTTATTAATTGCCCTTTCAGTGAGGCTCATCCTGTAACTATCAACTGAAAAAAAGTTTGATAATAACCAATCTTTAGTGATGAGAGAAAAACCCCATACAATGTACAAACAAGATAACGCATTGTTAATTTCTTATTCGCAACTAAAAAAACAACTAACTTATTCCGAAATGCTAAACATTATATTCAACTAAAATTGTTTTACCGCTCTTAGATATGCGTTTTAATGCAAGTTATTGTTTATTTTAAAACATTTTTTTGGTTCTCAATTAATGTCTTTATGAAAATTAGATTAACTCAAGACACTTGTTACATTGTTATAGAAGAGGACTAGATGTATCCAGAAATTCTAAGGTATCATTAGTTTTCCTTGACGGATTAAATACGTTTTATTTATTACCGCTAATTTATTTTTTCGTCTATTTGTAAATAACAATAACGTTTAAAATGATACTTCCATTGCGGTTAAGTACCTTTCATGGTTACCAAAAACTCATTTAAATTAATCAGAAAAGTTTATAATCAAAATAATTCTTCTATTTGAACTTTCTTCCAAAAAATGGAACTGCGCTCAAGCTGTTTAATTCATAAACCCATATATACAAGCAAACACACACAGACAAGATTAAAAACATGTCTTTTTTCCAACACAGCGGGTGTTAAAAACACCGAGATTAGTCAAAATAGCATTGGCGATTGTTTCCACGCTTCAATACTTCCCATTAAACTCCGATAAAAGAATGTAAATTTAATTTAAACATTAAATATGAAGGTGAAAGCGTTGAAATTAACAGAGCTGTGGACTTCTTGTAGTGATGTCAATAACCAAATGATATATTCAGATTTTGTTTTCATTTTAAAAAATGAAACAAATAATTGCATGTTAATATGTTTACAATCATTGGTGTAATTAAATTAGCAATGAAAATGTACTGACCAACTCTACCAGATACCGATATGATGGTATCACACAATCGAATAACAACCTTCAGTTGGGCTGCATAGCTTTCTCCTTTACCTGTCAAATAACATAAAAATTATTTTTAAAAATAAATAAATAAATAAAAAATATATAAAACACATTATAGTCAGCAAAAATATTTTTTTTTTCGTTTTGCAACACAGAAGACGCCATAATGAAATGTGTTTTATAATTTACCATATGATTTTCTTTTTAAATCCACATTAGTAGCAACTATTTCATATGTATTTTTTTAATTTATAAAATTTTAAAATGTATTAACTAATTAAACATTATTGTTATTTTCTTCAGTACGTAATCATGTTTATAAATGTGCATCATCAAATCACAGTGTCAATAATATTAAACATTACTTTATTACTTCTTAAGAAGTGTGCAATTTCTAAATTTCATACGTTACCGTTTACAGGCGACACGTTTCTTAGAGTATTATTTAGTCACACATATTTTTACAAATAGCAAATTTTATTAAAAATCTATTGTCGCTTGTATTTTTAATCAAATAATGTGTTATAATCGATGAATAAAACTCATGTTACCTTGGCGTGTTTTTATTTCCTCCGCCAAATCGATCAAAATCTTTACAGCTGTAGACAATCTGAAATCCTCGTCTGTCAAAGCATCTGAAATGTAAAAATAATATTAACTAACATTTTACTTTATTTTTTTAAAAGGATCAATATACAGCTTTAACTGAAATTTGTAAAAAATATATATATATATAGATATTACCACTATAAATAATATATATATATATTTAAATATGATAATTTGAAGAAAAAGCTAGTAATAACAACACAATTTAAATTAAACTTAATGACTAAACTAAACACATATTCTATGGGCCTGAGATTACTCTCTTAAGGCCTTGGCTATTACTTGGGCAATCTGCTCCATCTGTTGGGCAGTGCCATACAACATTGTCTGAACGTAGGACTCCCCTGCCCCCCTAACCTCCCCGGCTATGTCAAGCACGGGACATGACGTCAACAAGTGCATGATCGTCTCAGAGGCTTGGCTGCAATAGAGGCAGTTAGGGTCCCTGTTGTGATCTAGCCTGTTAAAGTTCGATTTGGTTGGGCAATGCTCGGTGCGCATTTGGGTCACCAAACTCTGTTCCCTTCGGTTTAGACCCCACCACTGGTCTGATCTGCTAGGCCTGGGCATGTTAGCGAACACCACTCTGGCTGTAGCTCCATCTTCCCACTCCTGGCACCACTTTTCCCTAAAGTTGTCCTTAAGCCAAGTCTTTAAGTCAACTTAATGACTTTATTGTTTACTTAATTAAAATTATATTAGTTAATAAACTTTATTATGATGAATCAATGTGCACAATAAAAAACCGTCTGATGATGTATACAAATATATTTTGGTCGTGTGCACTCAATAATAGATGGTGTGGGTTTTTTTATTTATTTATTTATTTTTTTTTATTTTTTTTTTAAAGGGGTGGGTTATCAAAGTAAACTGTTTAAACATGGCTATAAAATATTTTTAACAATATTCTAATTGTGTCAACTTAAAGCAAGTATATACGGTATACCTATATTTCTGTATAGAATACACTTTTTTAACAAAAACTAATTAACAACAACTACCTGAATTGAGTAAATCAGCTGGTGAGATTGAAGGATATTTTGCAGTCGTTTCTCTCAGCAATTCATCAGTTTGCTCATCTGAAACTTTAAAAAACAAAAATAAAATTTCTTAAACACACGTATTTCAAATACAAACATTTTTACCTAATACATCTGTCTCTGTTTTTTAGCTTTTTTTTAGTACATGATTTTATTTGCTAAATAGCCTGACATTAGGAAATTATCTAGAGAGGTATAGAGTTCTATATACATTTTAATGAAACAACAACCAAAAAAAATATTGTTTTAAATATAATTTATTTTTTCTTAGTGGGTGAAAATATGCCATGTAAATTTGGATACAAAAGACAATAAAAATAAGCACCACCAACAAAAAAATATGTAAAATATAAACTTTACAAAACAATTTCGTTAATTAAACTACAAGTACTATGCATGAAAAAATCTTAACTTAAATGGTAGGCTACAATTATAAAAGCCTGTTTATATCATCAATTATTGTATCAATCAAATATATATGATAATAATGCAACAATACCACTAACTTACTCGTCTCTCCGCTAGCTTCTAACTGTGCCTGGGCTCCAGACTTAATCTTGTTACAATTATTTACTAAGTCTTCTGCTGTAACACCTGAGGTGAAGATTTACATTTGGGATGATATCAATTTTAAATAAAAAAGAAACAGACAAAAGCACAACCTTTTTAAAGTCACCATATTTCTCAAATACATAGTCGTTAGTAAATCATCGCATTCTTAGCTTATTTATTGTATATTTTAAGCAATGTTTAGTTGATGGTATTCGAGTAACAGTCTGTTGAAAGATTAGTCTCCTATTATCCATTGCAAAATAAAAACTAAATTTGTATGTGTACTGCGCATTATTATATATACAAATGTTTCGGCTAAGGTAAATAACCATTAATATCTCGATCAATACCTGAAATATCTTTAACCGATAAAGTATTTTTTAATGATTAATCGATCCATCACTTAAAAACTATTTGAAGTAAAAAGAAGTTTTCTTTAAAAAATTTTAAAAAATTAATAGTGGCAAGCAAATAGTATATTTTTGGAAGATTCTTATCTTATGTTATATGTTTCAGATGCTCCTTCTTAAAGAAGATTATTGTACTAATAGTTTGGATTTTAAATTTTTTTCTGACCGGAATATTAAACAAAGTTGATAAAGTTGCCTACCATGGTTCTAACACTCCTCCTTCTTATCAAACCAAATGAAAAACGAATTAAGGAAATAATATTAATGGAGTCTGAAACAGGGACACACAATCATGACATTTCTTCTAATGGATTACTGCGTTACAATCTTAAGATGAATGCTCCTGATTACATTAACCCTTTGCTATGGGAGAAAGTTAATTGAACACCGATCTCTGATATTGTCATTCCCTGCGAAGACCGTTGTTCATCTCTGCTGCTTACATTGTCAAATAGACCCGCTCATCACTTAACCCGAATAATGTCAATACACGTGTCTTTTTGAGTAATTGGTTATAAGGGGTTAAATAAAGTACACATTCAAGTATTAGTTAGATTCTCGACAAGAACAATTAACACGTGTTACTTGAAATAAATAAACTTAATATTTGACTTTAATCAAAGTTAAAGATTAATTTAACATTATTTTAATTTAACTATAACAATTAAATTAATCGTTAACAACTATTATATTAATTGATAATTAATACTATTAAATATTATTTATAACTAGCTTCTTTTATTCAGGAAATTCATTATTTATACCTTTGTTATTTACTTTGAACTACGGACAGAGTAATATCCAACTGACACTTTATATAAATGATAGAATCTTGGAATTAAATAAAGAGTCTTTGAAAATTTTTTTTTTTTTTTTTTTTT
>MUZC01001803.1:0-21615 GCA_002072015.1 Radix auricularia | reverse complement strand
ATACAAGCGGTATTTTGTATTTGAAAATGAGCATGTTTAAAATCATTTTTGTTTGTTTGTTTGGTCATTTAAATATGTTTTAATTTAAGGTTGCACTCTAACATCGTAACACGCGTGAAACCACGTCAAACGTCATTGAATAAAGTTTGGGTAATGATATATTTGAGTATGGCTTTTATTTAAAGTTGCGCGTTTTGAATGACATCAAATGTGGACTCCCCCCCCCCCGTTGTGTGACGTCATTTATGGGCGGCCCTTAAAAGGGCGGCATATTGGAGACCGCCCCGGGTGGCAAAAGCTCTAGCTACGCCACTGGACTTAACTTTTTTTAATATAGAATTTATAATGGCGAATTTTGTTTGCGACTTATGGGCATTTTTGTTGTTATATAATTATAAACATTATTCATCACGCAAAATTCAATATGCGTTTGTCATCAAGGAAACATTGCTGACAGTATTTTCGAACAACTAAACACACCTTAGAGACGCATTTATGTTTGAGTATCTTTTTGAACGGTTTGTCTAACTGGATGTTAATTAATATAGACGGAGAATACACATCTGCCGCAATGAGCCAATTATACCAAGTGGCATTCTTTTCCTTCATCATAATGATTTTGTTTTATGCTTATCGCCTGTTGAATGTAACAAAACATGTTTCATTTGTTTTTTGGTAGACACATGTTTTGAGGATGTACCGCAATTACAACTATACACTTGTATCTGCCTTCGAGACAATGGCACAATGACATCTAGATTGTATTAATGTAATTTTTTAAATCAAAAACACCACCAGATGTATCTAAGTGCGGTTTAAATATCTTAGTTAATGAAATAAGTATAATTCTTGTAGCTTTAAATATTTAATTTATAGGTTAACAGAATATTTGTGTACAAAATGTATTAAAATTTTATGAAACCAAAAATGACTAGGGCAACTAGTATTTAAATACTATAAAAATGCATTAAAAACATCGTGAAAGGGGATAGCCATTATTTTTTTTATCATTAATTGCAAATGAATTACTTGTTAAATCGTCATTATTTTGATTTTTAATGTATTCAATTAATAATTATGAATATAATGTGTTTAATTTTAATGAAGTATTATAATAAAGGAAAACAAAATCTCTATGTAACTAATATTTTACTAAATTTAAATGGACTTTGTAATCCTAATTTGTAAGTTTAATTTTGCAACTAACTAAAAAAAATCCGATCTTCATAAATAATTACAAAATAAAGCAAAAATTGAAAACATTTTAGATCTAGGTAGTAAACAATTATATTTTTTAACCTATTTGCTTTTGAATCAAAAACAGTTCCCTTTAAAAAAAAGTAGAGTAGCAAAAACAGGAATTTGAAAAATGCATCTTAATGTCTCAAGAACCCTTTACTGAATAAAATGTTTCCGTCCGTGTGAGAATTTCCTTTTGCTTTTAAACAGAAATATCATTAACTAGCTATTTACCCTCGCTTTGCAGCGGTATTTTAAGATTTCGGTTAGCGTTTAGAACCAGTAGACAAACATTCAAAACCCCTTAAATTTCAATCTGGATCATGATGGATATATTTAATTTTTTTGTGACCTACGATACTAGGGCAAGTCAGACGATTTTGTTTTCCCTTATCTAAGGTCAAGTACCATGCATAGCTTGTCCCTGCCTTTACAGTTATTCGAACTTTTCACGCTTGGTAATTTAGTAAAAATAACTGTCAAAATCATTTGTTGTACTTAATTTTTTATCAGTGATATTATCTTTTTTGTATACACTATTGATTTAGGAATAATTATTATTAGATTGGATTTGTTTTACTCCACATGCTTTTTAAATCACGGTGTTTTGAATTTTTTTGAAAAAGAAAGAAAAATATACTTTAAAAAAAAAAAAAGTATTTTATTTAAAAATGATCAAAAAATTAATGGAACATTACAAACACAAACAATGTTTATTTGTGTATTAGATGAATGATTTTTTTTAAAATCTAACTAGGAGCGGGGTGAAATGTGTTTTTTTTTCACTAATATAACCTACAAGATGACTTAGACGTAGCATTCGCCGCAGATTCGCTCATCATATATAGGGCAAGGACCGGTGGATGGTTGAGAGAACAGACAAAAATAGCAGAACGAATTAATTTTTAAAAAAGCGAGTAAATTTGGAGGCATGTGCACACCGTTGTTGTTTCCTGCCCCCAACCCTTTACTACCATTCCTTGCCAAACGTAATCTGTAATTTTGAAAATCTAGGATTAGTCATGAAAGCAACAAAAAAAAATGGAGATAAGAAAATGCAGAAATAAAAGGCGGCTGTGATACCCACTATAATAAGAATCATATGTTTTCTGTGAAAGAAGAACGCAACAGAACGCAACACGCATTTTTGCCACAACCTCCACTCCCTGTTTTGTTTCTTTTTTTCATCCCACTCATCTTGCCAACTGTGATATTTCAACCCCAGCGGGGGTACTCATACCACTCATCTTGTCAGCTGTGATATTTCAACCCCAGCGAGGGCACTCATCCCATCATCTTGCCAACTGTGATAGTTCAAACCCAGCGAGGGCACTCATCCCACTCATCTTGTCAACTGTGATATTTCAACACCAGTGGGGCACTCATCCCGCACATCTTGCCAACTGTGATATTTCAACCCCAGCAGAGGCACTCATCATGCTCATTTGCACATTGTCGTTTATGTGAATTATTTATAAACACATTCACAAAACTTTTCCAGTAGATAGAAGTATATAATACAATTTAGTAAAAGTCTTGATTACATTACTGCTTGCTGATGAATGTTAAAGATTTGATTCCCATATCTCTAAGCTATAGATTAAAGTAATGTATTACCGGTAAAAAATGACTCAAGTTTCCGAAGTAAATATATTTCATTTGAAATCGATTAATTTAGAAAAAAATACAATCCAGAAAAAGTAAATAATGGACTATAGGCATTTCCTGTTTGTTTTAAAATTTATTTATTCCCATATCAAACATTTTTATGCGAACGTTCGGAAACAATTATTTTTGGTACAGTATTATTTTTTTTCTATTTAAGCGGTGAGCTCCTCTCTAAAAATAAGAAGTGTTAAGAATAGACAGACGGAAGGACGGGGCGTACCGTAGCAAGGTAGGTATATTGATGATATGTTTTTAAGTCCCATTTTTTAATTCGACTTGCTATCAGAACACAGAAACGTTTTTCTGTTATTACTTTAAAAAAAATATGCTGATAGCAGTCCTGAAAACACAAGGTAGTTTACTAGTCATATTTATATATTTTATATTTGTTTATTAATGGAATATAATACTATTAACTTGTTTTAAATGTTTATCTGTTCAATATTTCTTTTTAAATGACTTTATTTGTGTAATAAAATTGTTGTGATAGAATTGCAACCAACGTTTCTTTTTAAACGCTTTTAATTTAATTAATTTTTAAAAATCAAAATTTCTAACAGTAATGTGGGTAACGTTATCATTTTAGTAAAAATAAATGTAAGATTTGATTTCGAAATATTTACTTTTGGTGTTTATTTTTTAAATATTTTTTTTACATTTTTATTTTAAAAGACGTGTAAAGACATTTAGCAGAAATTAATCAATCGTTTTCAAACTCTAATTATTTAAACATTCGATATTGATTTTCAAAGGTGTTATAAAATATATACACGATCACATTAATTTTTTAACAATAAATAAGGAACTCTTTGAATTTAGATTAATTTTTATTTTAATAGACTACTGAAGATAAATCAATTATTGAGAACAAAAATATAGTAATAGCATTGTCGATAATATATATATATATATTTCTTTATCTAAACCTCCAAGTGAGACCGGCTCCATATGACGGCCCAGAGTGTTGGTTCCGGTCAACACGACCTCCGGCACTGAAGTTATCCTTGTTGTAACTGAGGCTACCCGCGGCAGACCAGCCATTGTTTGGATCATACGATCCCTTTATACCTCCATTCCAAGGATCTGTTAATTATGAAAAGAATAACATAAAAATTGATATGGAGCTAAATTGAGATAATGGGAATGCAAATTTTTTTTTAAAAAAAGGTACTTATGTTAATTTCAAGTAAAAAAATATTGATTCTATTTAAGATAAAGAAATTTTAATATTTTTAAAAATATCTCTTCTAAAACACAAAAGTACTTATAATGACACTTCCTTATAACAAACGTAGATAAGTTTAACGTCTCATACACGCGTAAATAAATAGAAGCAATATTGAGACACAATACGCACGTTACGTTTGTAGATTTTGTTTCTGTGCACAGTCTCTTTTAATTTCAAACAGTTAAAATTTTTAACTGCTCTCAAAAACTAAGAACACATTTTAACGAAATAAACTATATATACAAATAACTTGAAAGAGCAGTTTGCTTTCCAATTTTTAATCTAATTGTAATTTTTTGAGCCGCAGCTAAGTAATAAACATTTAAACAAGCTTTCATTTTTTTTTCAAAAGATGAAAGATGACTTACGGCTTACATTAAATGAAAATTACGTAAAAAAAGGTAAGGGTTAGCCTGACAGGACGTAACAAAATACTGTTTTGTTACTTCCTGTCAGGCTAACACTTACCTTGTTTAGGTCTTTTCCATTACATTTTTTATAAGCCTGATTGCAGTCTCACCCCTCATTTTGTTTACTATTTTCCTTTTTTTTAATCACGTCATACAGGAGTTTAAAAAAAAGCAACATTATATGTATATATATATATATATATATATATATTAGGGCTGTTATCAATTAATTTAAATTTAATCGTTAACTTTTGAAAAATTACCGAATAATTAATCGATAATTTTGATTAAGCTAAAAATAACATGTATGACGTCATTAAACTGAAAATTTCAAGGGAGGTAACAAAACCAGGCAATTGACATTTTTAAAATTTAAATAAAAGGGCTTATTTTAAAGTTTAGACATACAAATTCTCTTTCATTAAAATGGAGAAATTTGTACGTAAAAAAGCAATCTATCATTTATTATTAATAACTAATCATTTACTGATAAATCTGAAAATTATTTAAAACAACCTCTTCAATTTAATCGCTATTTTATCGATTAAAATAATTTTAATCGTTAAAATTTTTTACCGATTAATCGAGAAATTAATCGATAATTTCCGCAGCCCTAATATATATATATATACAGGAGTATTATGATCTGTAATTTGTTCCTTAAAATTTGACAAATTTATGGAACACATCAGCAAACAAATATCGATTGTCTTGAAACTGAGACTATTGTTTCCTTTCGTTTCTCCAATTAAAATCATTATTGTTGAATGGCCTGTCATTACACTTACTTAAAAGGTGATTGCCACCAATATTGTTGTTTTAATCATCTGATAATACGGATTATCGACGAGCAAATGTAGTACAAGATATCAAGAAATATTTTTTTATATAGGCATGGATTTTTATGCAATTGTTCGTAAATTTCATTTTTAGCAATAATGTATTGACATCTAAAAAACGTTTGCATTATTTATAACTTACCTTTTTCTACGCATCATGTTCTGTGGAAGAGGAAAAGTCATTTTGTTATTCTTATTTTTAAAATTATTAATACCCTGTTTAATGTATTTGTCAAATAGCTTGTTTCCTAGATTAGACATTGCGTGTAGAATTGAATTATTCCAATAGAGCTAGGCTTTAAAATGTATGTACATAATATCTTTAAAGACAGACACACTTTTAATCAGATATCGTGACAATAGTAAACCATAAGGGTTTTCAATTAGAAAAAAAACATTAGAAAATTAACCTCATAAAATAAACATTGCACACTGCTAATGAATAAGATAATATTTTAGGACTAAACAACCACAGTAACATTTTATATATACATATTGTTTTCTTGAAAATATTTTTGTAAAGAGAAAATATTAAAAGGTATTTGGAAAAAAAATACAAGGAATTTCGATTACTCATTTTTATTTGAATTTTATCCATTGAAAATATTTATTTAAAAAAAAATATCGCTAAAAATAAAGGAGACTATTTTTCCACAGTTGTCTGCAACGAGCTTAGTTATGCATGTTATTAATGATCTATCACATATTCGCTATCAAAATGTTAAAACTTAGTTACCTATCATAATTCTGTATACTTAAAAACAGTTTTTTTTAAATATAAAGAAAATATTCTTCCAGTGTTCTTCCTCACATACAATTGTAGTAATTTTTACGAGAACACTGATAATAAAACCTTACAGATCTTAAATATGTGGCAAAAAGTCAATATAACCTAGTAATATTCTTGATGCTAAAACTAATATGCAGCCTTTCCTAACGACTGCTCAGATAATGATTTACGGACCCTGAAGATAAATGTATGAGTTGTGACCATGAGAATGTAGACTTACCCTTTTGTTAACAGATCTCTCATAAAGATTAAACTGGTAAATATCAACTGAAATAGCGAACAAAAAATTACCATTTTTGTAAGTTAAGAGAAAAGAACACTACTGCCATGCATGGACATGTTAACGCATTATCAATGTCTTATACACAACACAGAACAAAAGGATCTTAAATATCATTGTGATAAGAAATGCCTTAAGTGTGTATAAGCATTATTTTATTTAATTTTTATAAACTATGAATGTACTGACCTACTCTGTTAGATGCAGAGATAATTACGTCACACAATCGAATGACAACTTTTAATTGTGCTGCATAGCTTTCTCCTTTTTCTGTCAAACAAATTAGAAATATTTTCGAAATTGAATTATATATAATATATACATATATATATATATATATATATATATAAAGATAGATGAGCAATAATTAATATGGATAATTTTCTGTCTGTTGTACTTGAAGATAACAAATAATTTGATTTATCTTTAAAATGTGATCATTTTGAAATACTTTTACGTATGCACTTAACATTTACGTTGGTATTTATTGTTTTTCTTTCTATTTTACTATGACTTTTTTATTTATTTTATAAAACAAACTTTATCTTTATAGTATAATTTTTTGGTAATTCCTAATTAATAACTTTGAATTTCCTTATTACAATTTCTGTCATGTTTCTATTTTCATTATATTTTTATAATGAATGTTTACCGACAAATAAGTCTGGTCCTTTTACATTTCTATAACTCTTTCTNAAAAATTTTAAAAAAAAAAAAAAAAAAATACTAACGTGTCTGTCTAAAGGGAAACAATATACAAGCATAGCTTATTTTTAAAATAAAATAAGTATATTATAATTATATATATATATATATAGCCTATAATAAAATAAAAACTCTTACTCTCCATTTTTTTTCATTTTACGCCTGAAATACTCTTTGATTTATTTCCTTTTTTACACTTCAGAAGAAGTCTTTTAAATTTAATATTATTTCTTTTAAATATAGCTCGTATTTCTTAAAATTAACTTAAGTATTTTTATAATCAGAAATCGTAATAAGAGTTATACTGTCTAAATATTTTTAATACAGCAGTTGTGGGGGAGCAAGGGGCGTCACCTGTCGTCTAGAAATATTTATTACAAGGCAATTTCGCTGTAAATTCTAAAAACATTTATGAATTTTTTTTTTTTTTAAATTCATAGCGTTGGCAGGTAAAATTTCTTTATTTAAAAGAGTTTGCTCCCCAAAATGGTATGGAACAATTGCCTTAAATCAAATGATACAATAATTTTATATTTTTTAAAAAATCGCATTACCTTGTCGTGTGGTTATCTCCAGAGCCAAATTGATCAAAACCTTTACAGCCGTAGACACTCTAAAATCCTCGTCTGTCAAAGTATCTGAAATGTTGAAGGTAATTTTTATACACGATCGACTTACTATATATAAAAAATAAAAATTTATGTTAAATAATCTTTTAATAGTATATTTTTAATGTTCTCAAAGTGCTAGTATAATTTTTAAATTATAGTTAATGCGAAATATCAATGTCGACATGTTATCTCCTTTTCAATGAATTGCATATTTAAACGATAGATAAATGAATATATTGACTACAATATATACAATTAAGTCCTTAACCATTGGGATCATCATTCTTTGCCAGGATTATATTGAAGTTGTAGCCAGTGGAAGTACAGTTCTTCCAGTGATTTTGGTGAGGTCACTTTTATTTGGAAGCATTTTGGACCATATACTGGATACCCAGGCGGCCCGGCATTGGGGGGGGGGGGGTCCTCTCAAATGTCTGCTTGAAGGAGACAGGGTGTTTTAAGGGGCATTGCAAGGAGAGCCATGAAGAGCACTAGGCTTGGGTTACTAACTTTCTTCCTAATATCGGTTTATTAGTATTGTGAAGTAAAGGCACGTAAGTACTTTACTCATTCTCGTCTCACATTCAAAAAGGAGCACACCTTATTTTTAAAACAAATCTATTTTTAAAAATTACTTGAATTGAGTAAATCAGCTGATGAGATTGAAGGATATTTTGCCGCCATTTCTCTCAACAATTCGTCGGTTTGCTCATCTGAAACTTTCAATGTAAAAATAAAAGCTATATAAAAACGTTAAATTAAAAATAATCATTTTTAGAAATTAAAAAACAACAACAACAATTTATTGTTCTTTTCCTAACTCTTAATTGATACAGGACGTTTTTTGAATATTTTTAGGAATAATTTATANAAATATATATATATATATATATAATGTGTGTGTGTGCGTGTGTGTGTTTGTGTGTGTATGTGTATACGTGTGTGTGTCTTCAATTATAATAAACTTTTTTTTATAAGTACAGTGTATTTTCCTCAAGGCCTGTCTATTTCAATTAAATATACATTAATTTTTATTAAATGTTGCAATTTTTAAAAAAAATATGATTTTGTCATTTTTAAAAACAAATTTAGTAAAAGTTATTATTTTGTTGAAAAATGAAAAGATTTTTTTTTTTAAAACAAGGTAATAAAAATACAAAACTGAATAAAACAACAATAATGAATGGGAAAATAAGCAATATCTCTTTTCTCAATGATAGGTTGCACTGATGAACGTTGGTTTCTAGTTGCCATGATTATTTCAATAAATGTCAATGATCGTAGTGCAAAAATTCAATGTGACTTTACCTGTTTCTCCACCGTCATCTAACTGTGCCTGTGCTCCAGTCTTAATCTTGCTACATTGATTTACCAACTCGTTCGCTGTAACTCCTGAAAAAATATAGGGACACTGATTATATCGGGCGTAATAAAACAGTGACAGACAGTGGCCGAAAATAGCATATGTTTTAATGATTTTTTATTTCTTAACAGACGACGTTAAAAGAGAAATCACCGAATATTTAAGAGTGTATGAAAGGACTTAATAACAGTTTATGTTTTCAGAAAGAGTTATATTTAAACAATGTATTCGGGGATAAAACAAGGATAGCAATAAGTTTAAAGACTAGTCCACTGACACCCTACCTAATAATAGCATACATTTTTATTTAAGCATAATATTATTTATCTTTTGCTTATTGTACCCAGGAAAATCAGCTACATTTGTTAGTCAATTTTATTCAGTAAAAGATATTGTTTACTTTGAGAGACGACAATATCAATTGAAATGTTTGTCTCTGAAACAGTTGGCTAAACAGCTGGCTAATTGCATTCCACGACCATGTCATATCACATGAATTGAAAATGAGTCTTGCGAAGACTAAACGGTAAATTAGGAAAAAATAAAGTATTGTTTAATAGAATAGAAAAAATATAAAATAATTACCCGAAATGGCCTGACCTACAAAGAGCTTAATTGCAATGGGGACAAACGATTTGTCCAGTAAGTCTTCTTCAGGGGCGTCACGGCTTATAGGTCCGCCACCCCAACTTCCACTTCCTCCTCCACCACGCCACCCTCCACCAGCTCCTCCACCACCAAATCCGCCACCACCAAATCCTCCACCACCTCCTACACCATTTCCAGCTCCCTGCAAATAAGAAAATAAATAGTGGATGAATAAATACGTAGCAAAAAGTCTGTCAAATTTAATATTCCTTTATTGACCTTTTTTAATTTTACTTGTAAATTTCCAAAGATAAGTTACATTCGTAAAGTCTTCAAAAATTTTTTATCACATCTACCAAGGCTTCAGGCTTTATTTTAATCTTACGCTCCTTACTGACACATTTATGGTATTTGTTGATTTTCGAAATTGCATATATCTTGTAACTAGTAATTAGAAGAACTATTTTATTTGAAACCACGTGTACTTTAAAAAAAAAAAACCCAACTATGACTGTTTATTTAAACCGGGTTAAAGTCTTTAAAAAATAGTTAACTTGAAAACACAGAAATAAAATAACAAATAAACACATATTTACCTTTTTTATATTAATGCAATTTTTAATACAATATTTCCATTTAAATAAATTTGTTTGTTGTAGATAAGACGTGTGAATTAAAATATTTTTTTCAAATAAAGAACTTTAATCAAGGTTTGTATTTTAAAGGAAATAATTAAAATTAATCATTTTGATTCTTCATTTATTATTACTTTGTTCTTTTTCATAAACTTGTATAAAGGGCTCAAGTATCTATGGCTAGCAACCGTATTGGGGCCAATTATTTAATTTTTCACTTACCGAGCGGTAGCCTAATGCAACATTCAACAGCCCAACAACAAGTACGAAGCCTCTCATTTGTGATGATCTGTGTAGTTTCTGATGACTCGGATCTCCCGCCAGTAGTTTAATAGGTAACTGATTAAGTATACTGCAGCCTATTTATATGGACTCATTCGGACGAAGCAACCGAACCGGACACACGTCTCGTGTTGTTCAATTCCAGATTGTCCTGCTGCTCTTACTAACGGTGTGACAATGTTAATTACACGTAAAGTGATGGTCATAATTGTTTCACTATCTCTGGAAACTGGCATAACAAAAACAATATCTGTTTTGTTTGTTCCTGATTTAACATGTGTGAAGAATGTGAAATAATGTGAGACAAAGAGTGATGCGAAGATTGGTGCTAACATAATTTCTATGACTTCATCGCTGCTCTGTAGTAATATGTCATAGTAAATAGGCCTGCTATAACGTTTTAAAATTAAATTCAAAGAGCACAAACAATGTTGTATTTAAACAATAACTGTAGCATTAATAAATTATTATAATAAAAGTTTACTTCGCGACGTTTGCCTACATCAGTAAAAATAACTCGACCTGCACATCTTCCCTTATTGCAAGAATGTTTTTTAACTTTTTTTTTTACGCCTTGATATAAAATGGATTGGGAGCCAGATGTGGCTCTTTGATGGCAGCATCTAGCTCCTAGTAAAATTATAAATTATTGGGGAAAAAAGTAAAGTATCAATTGCATAGTAAACAACAGGAAATCAATTCTATTTTAAAAAATTCAGAGACATATTTATTGTACTTTTAGTTTTTAAATTATACAAAATGCACTCATTAAGACTCATTAACTTAAATTATGGCTATCACGGAATAACGTCTAAAAATTGGTGGTGACTATGGATCTTCTCTCAGATAAATAGTTTCCCGAACCCTTTCATAGAAAATTTAAACACAATTTTAATGCTTGCGTAAGTGTAAAGTTACGACATAAATTTGAGTCCCCCTGCCAAAAAATAGTGGGCATGAGCTAATTAATATCATATATAAACTTTACATAGAAAGTCGTCAAATTTCGATCAAATAAGTCGGGTTTAGATTCATTCATTTACTTATTAGCCTACTTGTATTTTGATGTAATTAAGTTTTAATTAAATTTAGATCCCTCTAGGTGATAGTATTGTAAAATTTTGATTTTTAAAAATTGACCTAGTTATATTGTATTGTATTTCACTTAATACAGTTAATTGGTATAAATAACATGTTAAAAGGTACCTTTTAATTAATTTCAGCATTATGTCTTCCAATATTAAAATACATTTTGTGTAATTAATATTTGAAAAAAGTGAAATCTTGGGTATTTGGTTTCTTTTAAGCGGTATTTTATTTTTTTTTTTTAAACGCAAGAATGCTTTGTGGTATTGCATTTAACGATTTTCTGAAATTTATTGCTTAATCAGATGTATACATTAATTATTATAAAGTTTAAATTATTAATATATTTGAATTAAATGCCGTAAGGCTCATTGTTGCTAGTTGATAAAAGCTCACAACTTAACTTCTTGGTTTAAATTTGAATCATGATAGATACGTTTGTCAATGTTGTTCATATTGTGTAAAATAATGAATTACATGTTTACAAAGAAAATGTTCTGACCCCGGCTGAAATGAAATGTCATTAGGAGTTTGTGCTAAATAGTATTTTTGATAGATCACCAGGTTTTTATGTTCGAATCTTCTATCCAATGAAACAGTAGCAACATTTTAAGAAAGGATTTATAAGGAAAAAATTACATAAGCTACAAGACCCTGGCACCTACTGAGACATAGTTTTAAACATTTCTTTTCGCTAATAATCCTTGATGGAGTGCAAACATTAACTTCCCGAAGCTTCATGTTTCTACTCACACGGGAATATAGAGAATTAGAGATTAGTCAGTCAGTCAGTAAGGCTTCGTGAATTATTTAACCATTAAATAATTAAGCAAAGAAAGAAAACGTTTTCAGTGAGTAAAACAGTTTATATGTTTTGAACTTCGAAACTCTTGAACAAAATGAGAGGTAGGACTGCAATCAGGCTTATAAAAAAATAAATAAATGGAAAAAACGTAAACAAGGTAAAGGTTAGCTGACCGGACGTAACAAAACAGCGAACGTTTCGGCAAAGAGACTTTTTCAACGAACATACAATACACAAATAAAACGAAAATAAAAATAAATAATAAAATTAAGAAACTCTTCAAACAGGACGTAGTTGTTTTTATTTCTCATTAAAAATATTCTTTATCCGAACTTCCACGTAACACCGATACTACCTGAGCCTCCAGAATGTTGGTTCCAGTCAACATTGCCTCCCACACTCCAGTCACCCTTATTATATCTGAGACTACCTCCAGCACTCCAGCCGTTACTTGGGTTATATGATGATGTTACACCTGCTGCCCAGGGACCTGGATGTGATAAACAAATGTTCAAATGTGGCACTCAATTAAGTGTTTAAATGTATTCTGGTGACCATAATCAATACAAATGCTAACTGTTTTTTTTTAAAATGAGCTTACTTTCTATTTTTGTATTAAAAAATATGCTTGAAAAAAAAACCACTTACTGACTCTCCAGACATTTTCTTTTTAAATTAAAAAAAAACTTTTTTTTTAAAAAGCAAACATAGATCTACATTTACGTAATTAACCTTGCTCTACAAAGTAAAATTTTGTGATAGTGATTCACAAGATTAATTTTATAAAAGTGTGAATGTGATAGCTATTGCGTTGGGAACAAAATATGCTAAACAAAATATGGAAAACATTTTCTTAAATCGTAATGGAGTTTTCGTCTATTAAAATATACTTTAATCACTATTAAATGAATATAAGTTTAAAAAATTAATCGAAAAGTAGATAAGTAAGTTACGCAACACTATTATATATATATATATATATATATATGTGTGTGTGTGTGTGTGTCTGTGTGTGTGTGTGTGATATATGATTAAATATGTGTTGATTTATTTATATTTTTATGCCAAGTTAAAGGACATCATTAAAAATGTTGAAATGAATCACATATGCTTTTATTTTAAAACATCAGTTTGCTTTCTACTAAAAAGTGCAACTTTGTAGTTGATCAGATGCAGTTACTTCCCTCTTGTTTACCCTATTGATTTGTTACCAAGTAATTTTAATTGCACCCCTTATAGGAATTTTAAAAAAACAATTATAAATATCATTTATTCACATATAATGTTCATATTTTAAACATATATTTACAAAAAAGGAACGAATAAAAGAAAATCCCCCATAGATTAAGACTTATTAATTTATTTAGACATTTTGGAATGAACTCAAAGTCTTTGTATGCGGAAGTTAGGTCGTGATTTATTAGTATTTTCTGGTGTTTTTTTTTATCGGTCTGATCACAAGAACACATCATAGCACACACCTAGCAAAAACAAGTTATTGAATTTCATGACAATTTTCTTAACTTCATTTTAGCAATACATATTTTATAATCAAGTATGTAAATGTGTGTCATGTAACTTACCTTGTCTACGCATCAGGTCCTGTGGATAAGGAAACTAATTAATATTTTGTAACATTTTTATTTCATCTGTTTTATTATGTATAAAATATGCGTTTTATATATTTAGTCTTTAAAAAAAAATAAACAAAATAAAAAAATTAAATGACAATTTTTAACAGTTATGTGGTTCATTTAAGTAGAAATAAAATATAAATTTAAAAAAAGAAGTAGAAAATGATTATAGATCATTTTTAGTGATAAATAATTTGTATTTAAAGCTGGCAGAAAGTAGAGATGAAATATGTTATTTAAAATTAAAATCTTTAAAAACTTTTGCCTCGTCAGTATTTTGGGCAAGATCATTTGAAAATAGTTTAAACATTTTATAATTTTACTAACTTCATAACTATTATATTTCTTAATTTTTAATATTTTCTTCATTATTGATAAAATGTGATGCACTTTTTGTCATTCATATATAAATATTATTTGTATATAACATTTTCTGAAAAAAAAATATAATATAAAGCAATAACAATTTTTTTTTTAAATTTAGTTATACATTTTCTAAATGAATTTAAGGTGTTATAAATAATAATGAAGAAATAAATAAATCGTAAATGAGTTTAACTAATACGTAGCATCATTTAGCATAATTTATTTTTTAAAAAATACTAATCAAAAAATAGTTTTGTCTCGTTTTAGTCCTTAGTCCTTTCCCTTTGTTAAAAAAATGTCCATAAAAATAGACAAATAACACAATTACTAATTGAAAAATCATAATGCATATAAACTGTTAGATATCTTCTAGTCCTCTAATGTAAGGCTAATAATAAATATTAAAGCTTTTATTAATCCCAAAATGATATAATTATGACACATTTTTAATAATTATGCACCTAGATATTTATAACTCTTTATTTTTTTAATATCCCTTACAGACCATGAAGATCCATTGAAGCAAGTGACGCAGCGTTCACAAGTTTCATTGACCACTAACGAGCATGGGATTGTGTGTTTAGCACAATGCCCCAGGGCCTTGCCAGTACCGCCGCTCGAACTCGCGACTCGATTTCTTGCATCGGTTCAGTAGTCCAGCTCGCTACAGCTTAAAGCACAGCTCCCCATATTTAGAACTTATAAAAGTAAATATATGTGGGTATGTGTTATAACAACAAAAATGTAGACATACCCTTTTATTAACATTCTTTTTATAGAGGTTCAGCCTGTACATATCAACTGAAACAATAATTTTTTCACAGTGATTTAAAACAAAGCACACGTTGGTTGAGATTGTATCGCATTGTTTATAATTTCTACACAAGAAAAAAATATTTAAAAAAAAAAATACAAAGTCTACAAATCTAAAAACTATTTAATTACCCCAAATAATTTTAAAACATACGTAAAGTTAGTTTTTAAAACCTTTTCCAGCCAATTTAAAATGCCTTGAATGTTTGATAACATCAACAAATAATGAATTCTTGGGTTCTAACAATGTATATTTATCCTTATAGTTTGTGTTCCTGATCAAAGTGAATAAACAGGAGCCATTTACCATATTTTAGTTTGTAGGTTTTATATATCAGTTAATGAATAGTTTAATTTTTGGTTACCTTAACCCATTTAAGTTAAAAGAAATTTACTTAAAATAATCGTATTCTCTTATTTGAACTTCCATCCACGAAATCGAATCAAAAATGTAATTTTGACCCCCAAAAAATAAATAAATAAATATAAAAAAAAGAAAAATTATATTAACATATCTTCATTATCGCAGTACTCTTTCACAGAGTGTCGTACTTAACTAAGCAAATTATCAACGAATTTTTATTTTCTTTTTCTTCGTTTTGTTCGTTTGTTTGTTTATCTTAAATACAAACCATGTAAAAATGTGTGCATGTAAATATATGTATAAGGAATCATGTAGTTGAAATGTAAACCAAAATACACTGACCTACTCTGGCGATTACAGAGATGATGTTGTCACACAATCGAATAACAAGCTTTAATTGGGCTGCATAGCTTTGTCCTTTTTCTGTCAAACATTCAAAGGTTTTAAGGGGCACATAAAAAACAAAACAGAAAAAACAACAACATAGGAATATTATTTTTTTTTATCTATTAGTAGCAATAATTATATCTTCAACTAAAATTTAATGTTATTATTATTACTAGCTATGTTTCTAATTTTACATTGTAATAACATTTTTTTTTCAGGTTGATATGATATTAGTTTATTGATGAAGGTAAACTGAACAATTAATATGCTTGGTCATCTACGTATCTTTAATTACTTCTTTTCTGATCATTTGAATAGACAAGAAATTTTTATTTTAGACATGAATTAGTAACACAATTAGATCTATAGTTAGAAATTTCCGCCATACAGCGATTATTTATAAAGGCACAACTTATTTTTCAAACGAAATGAATGCTAAAATATTGCATACACAGTAATAAAATATTCCTTATTTGAGTTTTACATGTCAAATAACTCATCAATGTTTTCTAGCTTCCAAGCAACGAATGATTGTAAATATTCTAAAATTAATATATCAAAATGCTATCAGTGCATTTTTAGCGCATTTTCGAGAAGTCGAATGCGCTATTGCACCCGTTTTGTCCGTCCGTCCGTCCGTCCGTCATCACCCTTGATCTCAGCATCCATAAGTCCTAGACCCATGAGGTATATATGTTTTTGTATGTCCTGACCTGCCATTTGTGCATCAACACTCAGTTACTCTATCCGTTAAAAAACCCCGTTAAAACTACCAAAAAACATTTTCGAATCGAGAGGTAACACTAGCGCAGGGAACGGCCGCCATTGCCGGAAGTCCAATGCGTAGTCCTTCAACCATTGAAGAGTGGTGCGAAAGGGTGCAAAAGAATTTGTTGTTTTTTTTAGTTGACCTCATTAGAATATGTGTAAAAGTTTAGAGAGTTTTACGTCATCATTTGTGGTGACTTGTAGTTAGATTAAAGAGAAAATATTTTTTTTTAAATGTAAAGAAATGACTTTTAAATAAAAAAAATGTCAGTTATATTTATTACACAAGAAAATTCATAAAAATATATCTAAAATCTAAACGCAATTACTGATAACTACATAATTCTGATACCTAACATAAGTACTGATACATAATACGAAAATGCGCTAACACGTCCTGAATTCCAATAGGGACCAGGCTTAACATGATTTTTTGTCTTTAACCCTGCGCTATTCAAATATTATCAAAGAATAAAGTCAATATATACAAAAATCGTGTTACGTTGACGTTTTTTTATTTCCTCAGCCAAGTCGATCAAAATCTTTACAGTGGTAGACACTCTGAAATCCTCGTCTGTCAAAGCATCTGAAATTTTTGAAAAATATATTCATAGACGATTTTATAAAAAAAACAAATAAAGTTCCGATAACAAACACCTTATCAAAAACTGCATTACATTAAATGAAAAATTATGTTATAAATTATATTATAATATGGAAAGGGACATATATTAAACTAAAATAATATCATAATAAATAAAAGCATCAATACATAATTCTTTTCATGATAACTTAAGGTATATTTAATACAAATAAAAATATGCCAATGACTCTATATACCACCCTTTAATAATGTTTATAATTTACATATTGTGCACTAGCTTATAGATAGCACTCTCACTAAGTCATTTTAAAATAAACTGTGCAATTTTTACATGAAAAAATATTGCTAACCATTAATATAGTGGTGAAAAACCTTCGCAAGGACTGCGGAACATATTATTTTCTTTCCTCTCGAAGGCATCAACAAAAATAATGATTATTGTTGTTAAATATCAAACATAATTTTCATTATTTTAAAAAATATAATTTAAGAATAAATTTACTTGAATAGAGTAAATCAGCTGGTGAGATTAGAGGATATTTTGCAGCCATTTCTCCTAGCAATGTCTCAGTTTCCTCATCTGAAACTTTAAAATGAAAACCATAAAAATTTCAAATATTTAATTGAAATTTAATACTGCCCTACTAATGATCCTACATTTGGAAGAAAATCAGCATTCCAGAGCATGCGCTCTTCATGGGGCTTCCCGGATAACCCGCTCAGCTCTCTTACCCCTAGGAGACGTAAAAGCTGAAAGCCCCCCCACCACTTGGAGCTGTTGTTTTCAGAAGCCGCCACCTGGGCGTCCAAGACACTAGGTCGAAAACGTCTCCTACTTTGTTGACCTACTAAATAGCTGAGTTTCTATGTAATTTTATATTTCTGCATATTTTTCTATTAGCGTTTCCTTTATACATTATTTTGTCTGCTGAATTTCGCAAATGATAAGCTTTAAAATAAGCAAATGTCTACTTTGTCAGACATGTAAATATTAATTTCTTTTAGGCGATAAAATTAAATTAATTAAATGAAATATACACATTTTTTAAAATGGTTTTCTTATTTGCTAAACTTTACCATTTTAAAAAAAAAAAATCATCATGCAAATTGGCCTGAAAGAAAGCAAATACAATTTTGTAGAAAAAAATATCACTAGAAATAAGAAGCCTAAAGGATCTAAATCTCCACCACAATTGTAAGTTACAATGATAGGCTTCTTTTAATATAAACAATGATTCAATCAATCTAATTAATATTATGGTAGTTCAAATGCAATACGTCCTTACTAGTCTCTCGACTGGCATCTAATTGTGCTTGGGCTCCAGACTTTATCTTGTAACAGTGATTGACCAAGTCTTCTGCTTTAACGCCTGAAGGGGCGTTTTGGATAGTGAGTTAATAAGGCATCCATAAAATCATAGTACATGACTGTAAATCATTAAATTATTAAATTTTAATCAATTTGAAATGATAAAGATTTTTTTATATAAAAAATGGAAAAGCGAAGTTCGGGGACGTGACAGGACTGACAATCAGTTGAAAGCATATCATCTCCTAAACCATTGCTAAATAAAATTAACTTCACCGGGGTACTAGGATGCATAAATTATAATATTTTATTAAAATATATTTTCTTACATTAATCTTCTTTGACCCAGTAAAACCGACTAGTATAATTTTCCCCTTAATTAAATCTAATGTTACACTGTAAAAAATCTTACCGTTAAATAACAGCCCAGTGTTGGAAATCAGCTGCCATTAAGGGAACGTATAATGGGGGTGTTTACGATAACTTACCGCAGCGATAACTTACCGTTAAAGACTTACCGTTATTTAGCGACCGAATGACGTAAACTTTTAGGACACCTTTAACGATAAGTTAAGGTTATTTTTAAAAAAAAACGATAACCAACCCCCCCCCATTTTAGGGCACCCCTACCCCCAGTAATTCAGCCCTTGTTTAAAAGTTAGATCCTAGACAGCAATACTAACTGGAAGCAAATAAACGAGAAAAGTATTTTAACAGTTAATAAAAATTTTATTAAATCTATTCAGGTCATAACAGTATGAACATTCATCTTTGTGTGCATTCAAAGTTCGAGAGATCCCTTTTTAGGCTAGCTACTTTTCAGCTAAGGCCATCTTTTGTTGCATTTCCTTTATAGGGTGAGCGTTGCCATTATCTTTTAACTTGTATGCACCTAATTGAAAACAAAAGGAATAAAAGGTATATTTTCTGTAACTGAAAATACATTTAAAAGGAGCATAAAATGTTGTAAAAACACAAATACATTGGTAGCAGTTAGTGTTTCTAAAAATTATCAGTTAGTGTTTCTAAAAATTATATCTTCAAACAGCTGTTCAAAGCATCCAAGCTGATTACAAAACCAGCCAATGTTATAAGTGTGTGTAAAAAAGAAATCTCTTTTTTTGCTTATGTTTTTAAATGCTCTTTTAATTTATTTTATTTATTTTTATCTTTAATTTTTAAAATATTTTTTTTTTCAAATTCATTTTAAGAAATTTTTTATTACAATTTTTCAATTAACTGAATAGCTCCTGATACTTCGGTATCTATTCCATATTCCGGACAAAAGGGAAGCAACTTCTTTAAGTGTTTGATTTCATGGTGAAAATGTTTTTCTTTTCTAAAGATATTCATTTATCTTAAAAAAAAATAAAATGATTCACACATCCAGGAATGAATTAAGTTCAATAATAATATAACACGCACTGCAAAACAATGAAGATTAAAGACCGATATCGCGATTTCCAACACCTCGGGTGAATACATACTCGATAGAGACACGTCAACTAATACACACATGGATCGAAAGTGAAAGAAGATTAAAAGTTCCGATAATTTTTATTGAAATCTCGTAGATTTACACAAAAACCGGAAGTCTCGAGGAAAGCAAGATTCAATGCTATTTTTAACTAAAAATGCGAGAGTGCGTCGCTATGCAAACAGACGCATTTAGACGCATCCGTACAGACCTCTAAAAGGACGCATTTAGTCGCAGCAGGAGCTAATGCGTTAAAATTTGATTAATGAATATTGAACCTTGAGGCTGAGATTTCAATCTGATAGACTACAAGTATGACAATAATAACATGATGACTAGAAGTAGAAGACAAAGTAGAAAATAAAACAGCTAAAAATTTATTTTATTAACTCATTAGCTCCTGATGCGACTAAATGCGTCCTTATAGGGGTCCATACGGATGCTTCCAACTAAATCACACATGTATCGAAAGTGAAACAAAATAAGAACATCCAGAAATTATTATTGAAATCTCGTAGAATCACACAATAGTCGGAAGTCTCGAGTAATATGAGATTTTGATGCTATTTTTAACTAAAAANAAAAAAATAAAATGATTAACACATCCAGGAATGAATTAAGTTCAATAATAATATAACACGCACTGCAAAACAATGAAGATTAAAGACCGATATCGCGATTTCCGACACCTCGGGTGAATACATACTCGATAGAGACACGTCAACTAATACACACATGGATCGAAAGTGAAAGAAGATTAAAAGTTCCGATAATTTTTATTGAAATCTCGTAGAATTACACAAAAGCCGGAAGTCTCGAGGAAAGCAAGATTCGATGCTATTTTTAACTAAAAATGCGAGAGTGCATCGCTATGCAAACAGACGCATTTGGACGCATCCGTACAGACCTCTATAAGGACGCGTTTAGTCGCAGCAGGAGCTAATGCGTTAAAATTTGATTAATGAATATTGAACCTTGAGGCTGAGATTTCAATCTGATAGACAACAAGTATGACAATAATAACATGATGACTAGAAGTAGAAGACAAAGTAGAAAATAAAACAGCTAAAAATTTATTTTATTAACTCATTAGCTCCTGATGCGACTAAATGCGTCCTTATAGGGGTCCATACGGATGCTTCCAACTAAATCACACATGTATCGAAAGTGAAACAAAATAAGAACATCCAGAAATTATTATTGAAATCTCGTAGAATCACACAATAGTCGGAAGTCTCGAGTAATATGAGATTTTGATGCTATTTTTAACAAAAAACGCAAGAGTGCGTCACTATTCAAACAGACATTGGGATGCATCCGTATTCCGTACGGACCCTTATCAGAACGCATTTAGTCGCATGAGG
>MUZC01001802.1:9397-39374 GCA_002072015.1 Radix auricularia | reverse complement strand
CTGACACTACGCATTACTAAAGCTGGTAAAACATTTACCATATCGAATATATACAATACCCCAAGGATCATGTTGTGCCTCCCAACACACAACACAACGATGTTTAAAAATTCCATTATTGCAGGGGATTTCAATGCTCATACAGAAGCATTAGGATACCCCGATAAAAACGCATCTGGGCGTTATGTAGAGGAGTTGGAGCACACTACCAACTTTATTATACTACAGGACAAAAATATTGTGCCCGCACTATTACATACCGGCAACAGTGCCCTATCACGACCCGATTTGACCCTAGTCTCTGCAGAACTGGAGGCAAAAACGGAGTGGAAGGTGTTGCCAGAGGTTGGTAGCGACCACAGACCAATACTCATTCAAATAGATATAGAGATGGTGAAGGCATGCTTTGCCAGGAGACACTGGCTGTTCGGCAAAGCCAACTGGAGTAGATTCTGGGAAGGGATCGAACGAACGCTCGAGGGCTCACCAGAGAGCTCAGAGAACCCCAAGTCAATCAAGAACGCTTACAAAGACTTTGTGGGAGTGATTTTGTCAATGGCAAGGAAGGCCATCCCGAGAACGTGTAGGAATCGAAAATTCCGACCTTTCTGGAACAAAAAGCTGGCAGAACTTGTTCGTGAACGGAAGAAAGCCCGGAAAAAGGCGGTCAGACTTAAAACTGTGGCTGCTCGTGCCACATATAACAGACTGACTGCCGAAGTCCGGGAAGAAACTCTCAAGGCAAAAAAGGAAGAATGGGTTAGTTCTTGCGGTAAGCTCAACCTGGCAGATGGCAGAAAGGTATGGCAGCTGATTGACTCTCTTTCTGGCATGGGAAAAACTAAAAATCCAAGCCCTTTGTAAACGACTACAGGCACGGCTTCCACAGATGCTAAGTGTGCCGATGCTCTAAACAAGAATTTTGCAAAGGCGAGCTTGCAGCAGAAAAGAACCAAGCAGAGCCGTACCCTGAACCATCTCAGGAAACATGGAGAAAAGGCCCAGAAGTGGGGACCGCATGCTGAAATCTTCACCGCTCCTTTCACTATGACCAAATTGCAAACAGCAATCAGAAAGTGCAAAACCGCCAAGGCCCCAGGACAAGATAAATTCAATAACGAGATGATTAAAAACCTTGACACGATAGCAATGTCCTCGCTATTGAATATCATAAACAGGACGTGGGCCACGGGTGCCCTGCCTGGAGCTTGGTTAAGCGCAAACATCGTCCCAATTCCCAAAGAGGGAAAACATCGTGATCTCCTGAACAGCTAACATCGTGTTTAGGGAAGGTAGCGGAAAGAATGGTTAATGCCAGACTCTACTGGTACTTGTAGAGTACGAATAGTCTGAACATCAACCAGGCGGGCTTCCGGAAGGGAAAGCAGCCGGTTGACCAAGTGCCCCGTCTTCTCCAGTCCATAACAGATGGGCTCCAGAAACAATGCACACTGTGGCAGTAATTTTCGACCTCCGACAGGCCTATGATAAGGTCTGGAGGTTCGGTCTGTTGTTGAAACTACAAGCCTTAGGCGTAACTGCGAACATGTACAGGTGGATCCAAGGTTTTCTTACAAAACAGACGATCGCAACAATTTATGGCAGTGAAACCTCAAGTAGGAGAACGCTGCAGCAGGGCCTTCCCCAAGGGTCAGCGCTCAGCTGCACACTGTTCTTGGTTTACATCAACGACCTACCTGGTATGTTGGAAACCAGCGCTGCCATGTATGCAGACGATTTGGTAATCTGGAGTGCCGGTAAGGATATCCACCGACTGCAACAGTTACTACAGCACGACCTTTTCGCTATCAGTAGGTACATGCAGAGGTGGCATATGGAAGTAAACACCGAGAAGACTGTCTATTTGCTCTTCACAAATGGCCGAACCGTTCTTAAACAGGAGTTAGTGCCCAAAATGAACCATGTAGCGCTCAAATGGGACAAACAACCGGTTCACCTGGGAGTCAAACTGGATCAGAAAGTACAAATGTATAACTTTGTACAAGACCTGTACTCCCAGGCAACCGCCAAGCTCAACCTGGTGAAAAAGTTAGCTAGCACAAACTGGGGCGCTGGAGCAAGCACTATCAGAGCTCTATACCTGGGAAGTGTGAGGTCAGTGATGGACTATAGTATGCCGGTCCAAGCCTTTGCCAGCAAAACGGCATTGAAAAAACTGGGCCGAATCCAGAACCAGGCCCTGAGGTTCATTTGTGGCACGTACAGAACTACACCCACAGCTGCCGTGGAGGTCATTGCGAATGTAGAACCACTTGAGACACATCGGGACAAGGCGACCATTACTACTGCAGAAAGGTATCGCAGGCTGGACACGAGGGACCCCTGCTACCGAATGCAGCATAATTGGGACGGACGTGGGAAGTTGAAATGGTCCTCGTTCATGCATCAAGTACTAGAGCTTGATAGGACTGTTCAACCCCCACGAAATAGAAATCAGCGTCCCAATAAAACCGCCCCATGCGGAAATGACACGTCCCAAAATACATTTGTCAATGACTGACACGCCAGTAACGAAGCACATCCCTGAATATGTACAGAAAGTGGCTGCCCTTGAGACAATCGAAGGGTTCGCGGGAACCCCAGTGAAAGTGTTCACGGATGGGTCTGCCAGCCGGAGAGAAAGAACTGCAGGATATGGTGCGCTCATCATATACTCATTAGGAGGGCCACCAAAAGAGAAACTTTCAGGACCCTGTGGGACCACAGCATCGAACTACGATGCGGAGCTTGAAGCTATTCACAGGGCCCTGGAAAGTGTGAACCTAACACTGCAAGGGTCGGGACAAGTAGATTTCGACACGGTCTTGTTTTGTGAATCGAGATCGGCGCTCGAAGTCCTGCTATCTGAGAAACGTAGCACCCACTTAGTCGACGCCATTTTCGAGGACGTGGGCGGACTCGAGAGACTTGGTGGCAGGGTCACAGTTCAATGGATCCCTAGCCACGTGAATGTAGAAGGTAATGAAATAGCACACTCGCTGGCAAAAGCTGGAGCAGCCCAACCCCAACCAGATGTCCCAGTCACATATTTTGGGGCAAAGACGTGGCTAATTGACCACTTCAGGGAAAAGTGGTACCAGGGGTGGGAAGATGGAGCTACAGCCATAGGGGTGTTCGCTAGCATGCCCAGGCCTAGCAGATCAGAACAGTGGTGGGGTCTAAAACGAAGGGAACAAAGTTTGGTGACCAAAATGCGCACCGAGCATTGCCAAACCAAATCTTACTTAAACAGGCTGGATCACAACAGGGGCCCTAACTGCCGCCATTGCAGCCAACCTCTGAGACGACCATAACTTGTTGACGTCGTGTCCCGTGCTTGACATAGCCGGGGAGTTTAGGGGGGTAGGGGAGTCCTACGTTCAGACAATATTGTATGGCACTGCCCAACAGATGGAGCAGATTGCCCAAGTAATAGCCAGTTCCTTAAGAGAGTAATCTCAGGCCCAAAGAATATGTGTTTAGTTTAGTTTAGTTCGACCACGGACGGTTCGACCCCGACATTATGACTACAGCACTTTGCCAGTACTAAATAAAGTTATTGAGTTCTTCCCTGGAGGATAAACTGAGATCAATGACGCTGAACAATACGAAGGTTGAGACTGTACAAATGTCAGAGTACTAATTGTGACGAGATCAAGCAGGTGCTGGCAAAGATATATCAACTTAACTAAACCTACCTCAACAATCGCAGGTCCTCGTCCATAAAGGATTAATACAACAATATACGTCAAACTATACAACAAAAACTTTGTCAGGTGCGATTCTTTATGCTAAACAAGAAATCTGACGAGATCCAACCATATGCAGACATGCCTGATATGAGGAGCTACTATAATGTAATAAATGACCAACAAAAACAAATTTATTCCTAAGTCTAAATTGCATAAATACCAGCTTTCAAAGCATCTGCTGGTCCGGACATTTCAAGCGTCATTCGCGAATGGAAAAGTATTGGATGAACCTGACCGACATAGTAGAGGCTTTCATTATTTCCTGGCAGGGGCCGGTATTCAAATTTCCTGTTTTTATTTTATTTTTTTAAAATGAAGTTTGTTAATTATAGTTGAAATTGTATTTTATGCCACGGCAATGTTTTATAAGGGGATGTCAGGGTGAGGAGACATAGTTTAAAGAAGGTTTTATTTAGTATGCAATTTCCTGAACTTATAAGTACGTAAACTTGGCCTTTACTAATTACATATATAAATATATATATAACCTAGCAAGGTTTTAAAAAATCTACATATTTATAACGGTTGGGAAAACGTGTTCTACGAAGGGACGCATTTCAAACTTATTTGCTGTTGGCGGGACGCTTATATATTTTGTCTACTTCAATTCCGATTTACAACGCATAAAATATGATTTAATGATTATAAATTTCTAAGCATGTACTTGTCAAATCATATTCAATTCACACTCTATTACACACGTACTACATTACATTTTAAAATATGAAATGAAACAGTCTTTAATTTGATAATAAGATTTTACTATTCAATATTATTGCAACAAAAGTTTTTTGTTACCTTTCATAATAATATAAAATAGGAACATAAGTTACTTTTACATATAAGCTGACCACAGAGTAAAAATAAAATTAGTAACTATGTAACTGATCACAAATTTTGAAAATGATCTTAACTGTGCAACCAGTTTAATCATTGTGATTCACATGACTGCATTCAAATAGCAGTCAGGCAGTATTGATATATTCTTAGACTTTTTTTTATTTTCCTGCAGGAAAAAGCTTGCACTTCAATGTATCTGGAACCAAATACTAAAATAATTTGCATCAAGGTTGTTGTTTTTGTTTTGTTTTTTGTGAGGAAATGCTGCTGCTGGCAAACATCCATAAAACTACTGCAGATGAACTGAATTATATTTCTCCTTCAGGTCATAATCTGCTTTTATCTCAAGCAGTAATATCTGTGTATCCTCTTGGGGTGAATCAGCTTTTTAACTAAATGGTGAACTAAGGATATTAAAGAGTGGTTCAAGTTACTTGATTTCCGAATATCTATCAAATTCTTTAACAAAGGCATCAAACTGAGCCTTTCACTTTTGAGCCATTTCACTAGAATTGATTTTTTTAGCAAAGGAAAATAGAAAAAAACTGTTTTTGTTTTCTCCTGCTTGCCTGAAAAAAATGGAGAGCCTTGTCTGAAATTATTTAACATGCACATACATTTCATGTGCAAAAATAGCTATTCCCCCTGACATTCAGTTCATCAACTTTTACAAAATGTCAATAGCAAACATTAAGTCTGAATTCAACCCTACCTTAACAATGATTATTTATTTTTAAAAAGTCTTCAACAAAGCCCTTTATCTCCAGGAATTATAAATATTTCTTCCTTGAGATTGCACACTCGCCTCAATATCTTGCACAGGCTCATTCAGCGGATACTGCTGTGATAGATACTATCGTAATATTTAGATTCAAAATCTGCCAGAAAATTCCTAAACTGCCTGTAGTTAACTGCCCGGGCTTTAATGGGGTTTATCTTACAGACAACTGGGTCAATAAATTGCTTGATATTGAACGTAGCTTCACGCCGACTTTACTTTATTGTTGGATGACGCCGGGGAGAATTAAGAGTGTCTGGTTTAGAGGTTATTCTTTAATTTTAAATTCACAAGCAGGGGCGGATTAAAACTGCATGGAGCTCAGGGATGCAATGAAACGAGGGCCCTATCCAGCCAGCGTCCTTTAAAATAAAATTATTGTTAACAGCTAATATAAGACTGTAATTAAATATTAATAACGAAAAAAAAACAAATGCGAAGAAATAACTGTAGTAAGTGTTCGCGGTATGTTACAATTAAGTGTTAAAAGAAAAATATTACTTTCCACAGCTGGGAATCGAACCCGAAACCGCTTGCATAACGCGCCCATACTCTGTCCACACGGCCAGTGGAGCTAGTCTACATCGAGAAATTATAAAAATATAAACTATAATTTATACTATGTTCTCTAAATTTTCGATTATTATAACTATTAGGTCTGAATCGCGATCAGTTGTAGAGATAATATTTATAAATTTATTTAATTTATTATATTTTCAAGGGTTCGTGCAAACATTTGTACAATTTAATTATAAAATATAAAAAGTTTGGGGGCCCCAAAACTGTCGGGTGTCCCTGGCCTTAGCCCGTTCAGCCATTTAAAACACCATAGTTCACAAGATCTATGTTTCTTTCCAATAAAAACACACGCTCCATCGGTTTTTACACTTGATAGCTTGTTTCACGCTAAACGACTTCTTTGAACACAGTTTATCAGCAGCATTGTATAAATCCTGGCCTTTAGTTTCGTCTTTGAGTGGCTCAACACTAAGTATTTATTCGGTAGTTCAAAACCAGTGTTAATTTCCCCGTGTAAAAACCAACAATTGTGCTATTTCTTGTACATCGGTGTTTTTATCCAACAATAGAGTGTTTCACTAAGTATTTACTTGCATCTCAAAGTTGGTGAATCTAATTGTCATTATTTTTTTCAGCAAGCCTTACTATAGTTTACCTTGATAAAGAAATGCTTTTTTCTGTTCTAGGAACATAATGCTTGCTGCATCTGACAAGCATTCTTTGATGAATAAGATGTCAGAAAAAGACTTGCTCCGTTTTAAAATATTATGGGACAGCACCAATCATGTTTTTAAGACTGTTTTGTGAAAAAAGTTAGTTGCTTCTTAAAATTATTAACCAACTCCTGGCAATTCTTTTTTCTCTCTTTTTTCGTTAAATTACGCTCGAAATCGAAATGGTTGTATAATGGTGTCTTTTTAGTTTATACTCCTTAAGACACTCACACACTCAGGGCACGGCAAGCTGCTTTACTGCCAACGCTCGTGAAGGAAAATTTAACGGTACATAAGCTTTTAATACACAAAATTTTTACCCAATTTATTTTTGCTTCAATCATGGTTAAATAAATATCTATTCGCTTTTAAATTATCTATTTCTACAAATCCGCCAATTAGTTAATCGTAAACAAAAGACACTTCTAATTGACTTGAAGTATAGTTTCGAATAAGGATGTTAACAATTAATGACTTATGTTCACTAATCAATTCTGGAGCCATAAAACTGATTTAATATCTCTAGATTCAAATCAAATACCTAGAAAAAAATTTTAATATGGCTAAAATTATAATTAAAGAAAATTAACTTTCACATAAGACCGCATACAGTATATGTCTACGGACAGCATGGTATAATACCGTGGGCCGCATGCTGCCCGCAGGCTTTATGTTGCCCATAACTGTTCTGTATAAATCATTATTTCGCTTAATATTTCGCTTAGGAACATTTATTACCATATATATTTTTATAATTTTTTACTAATATTAATTCTCCATTTTGTTAAATTGGATAGTTACTTTCTTAAATACGATGTACAGCATCGCAAGTTTACTGTTTTATCTGTTACTCCAGTAAATCGAAAATTTACGTAGAAGTCCAATTTCAAGTGTTGCTCTGGTAAGTAGTATGTTTCATTCTTCAATCTCGCATCTCTTAAATAGTCTGATTATTATAAAAATTGAATGGAAAATATTAATAATTCAAGAGTAAATAAAATTCAACTTCATTATAAAAAAAAATCAAAGTATGAGAAGCAAATAAACTCTAAGTATCAACAAAATGAATCAAGTAAATATTATTTAGTTTCAAATTTAAAGATCACAGAGTTGTATACCACTAGGAAAGACTGTAAGTAGGTTTCTTAATTAGATCAACCATTGAGCTTTTGAATATTCAAGGTGTAGGTAGACAAACAAACAAATAATTAACAAATAATCCGGATTAAAACCGAGTTTTAAACACATAGCTTTTTTCTTCCTCGAATAAAAACTGTGCTTATTGCAAATTCCGACAATTACCGCAACAGGAGATTTTGATTTTTTACACTATTTTCTGGTGTTACATTGCTTAACATAAGTTAGGAAAGCATCAAAGGCAGTCTTAACTAAACATGGGTGTAGATAGGGGCAGCAAGGGGGTGATTGCCCCGGTCAACACTCAATTTGTGGTAGCATATTGCTCCTCTTCTAAGAATGAAAACTTTTAAATACAATTAATAATAATAATAATAATAAAATGATAATTTATATAGCGCTGTATCCCAGCAAGGAGCCAGGCTCACAGCGCTTTACATGGAAACAACAATACATATATAAATAAAAAAGAAACATTCATAGCATATTAACTACATAAATGACAATACGCTATACTCAATACATCAGCTACGTTAATCATTTAAAGAAATGTGGTTTTATTATTTTTGAAAATAAATTTTAAAAAGATGTGTCTTAAGTGCAGTATTGAATGACTTAGCAGTTGAAATGCTACGGATGTGTAATGGAAGAGAATTCCATTGTTTGGCTGCACACAAGGAGAATGACCTTTCGCCAAATGTTTTAGTTCTTATGTTAGGAACACAGAGAATGCGTGTATCCGCAGAGGAGCGTAGCTGACGAATTGGTGAGTAGACTGACAAAAGTTCAGTAAGATATGAAGGGCATGAGTCAGAAAAGAAGTTGTGACACAGAACGGCCAGTTTGTAATCAATTCGGGCTTGTATAGGTAGTCAATGAAGTGAGTAAAATAGCGGAGTAACATGGTCATGTTTTTTTGCCCTTAGAACTAATCTGGCAGCTGAATTTTGAACTCTCTGTAGTTTTTCAATGCATTGTTTTGGCGCACCTGACAGAAGAGAATTGCAGTAATCCATACGAGCTAGAAGAAGAGAACAGACAAGAGTTTTTGTTGCACTATCTGTTAAGTAATGACGGATTGAACTGATCTAACGAATGGCATTATAGGCAGAGCGACAAATGTGATTGATGAAGTTGTTGATAGACATGTTGTCAGAAATAAGGTAGCCAAGATTCCTAGTCGATGTTGTGAACAGTATATCAGAACTAGCCACCTGAATAGAATTAACAAGAGTAAAATATAGCGTTCAAAATTTAAATCGAAGAAATAAATTAACTATTTTCTTAAATTTGTAAACGTTTCCACAGCTAAGGGGCCGTCCATAAATGACGTCACGCGATTTTGTAACCCCTCCCCCCTCGTCATACGATGTCACAAAATCTTACACCGCTCCTCAAATAATACGTCCAAAAGCTTTGACACCCCCCCCCCTTCCCGAAAAAAAAGAAACCTTATTTTCTATTTGAGAATAAGTATGTGTCAAATCACTTTTAAAAAAATTAAAGTATTTGTTTGTTGTTGTTTTTTGTAGGAGAACATTGTAATATCTTAACACGCGTGACGCTAAGTAAAACGACATTAAATAAATTGTAAGCCAGTGCTCCTCAAACTTTTTCATATTAGACGACCGGCATGATTTTTCCATTTCCACAGGTACCGGTGCAATCAATTCCCGTTTTGACGTGGTTTTTCTCTATACTTATCTTATCTTATATGTTACAGACGCTCCTTCTGTATTGAAGATTATTGGGTCCTACGTATTTCTATGGTTTGTGTTTAGTCCTGTATTCTTAATAGAGTTTTAAAAGATGATAAAGTGTTGGCTTTCCTGGTCTGATTGCAAAATGACCCCCTAGATGGCTTAAAGCCCTATAACATTGTATTCGACTTTTTTTATAATATCGTTTTCATTTTTTTTCTTTTTATTGATAAATTTGTTTGGTTTCCAAGGCATAGCAAGACAGCTAACAAACAATGCAGCGGTAATGTTAAAAACTATTTGAAGTGATTAACCTTCGGGATATTACAAGGATCATTGCATTGTTCATAAACTTTGTATATAGATACAAGACAATTCCTCAAATTGATTTCGATCTTTTCAAACTTTATTTTGAAAATTAATAAAACAACATTTCTTTTAATGATTGACGTAGCTGATGTACTACGTATTGTCATTTATGTAGTTAGTATGATATGAATGTTTATTTAATTAATATATGTAGTGTTATCTCCATGTAAATACATTTAGTTACCACAAACTGACGGAAAATTGCGATTTTTCTCCATAAAGCTACAAATTAGCAACTTTTCACTCACTTTTTTCTATAATAAAAAAGATGGTATGCAAATTAAAATTGTACCTTTTAAAAGTATATTTTAAGCCCTTTTATCATATGTTATTGTCTTTGACGTTGACGTAATTTAAAATATTAAATTTGTCGCTGGAAAACTATCACCACATCGATTTTTGAGCTTCAGCCAAGCCGAGGTTTTCTACCCTCTCTCAAACGCATTTGCCGTAGCCCATTATACATACAATTGTGTTGACAAGTAATGAATCGTGTGTAGAATTAGATAATCTTTAGTTTCGTATAAAAAACACATTTTAAAATAGTATAAAAATTCCATAAAAAATCTATAGAATTATACGTTTTTAACATAAATTGACTGGTTTGTTAACATATCTGAAAAGTTTGTTACTTTTCCAATATAAATAAGTAAACAATTTTTCATTTATTAATATCCCGGATTTCAGCAAAACGAACAAAGAACCCCTATATTTACGTTTCGGAGAACGTTTCGCCAGTGCAAGGGAATGGCTGAGTCCCTTTATGCTAGCGCTCAGGCAGGGACAAACAAATTGACATTAGTCGATTTCAAAGGCTTAGTTGATAAGTAATATTATTAAAATAAAACCTATCTATAGTTCAAAATTTTTATTAATTATTTATTTATAGTCAAATGAGTAGTTTTCAATAGTTAGTTTTAACTAAGAATGGTTATTTTACACATTCAAAACACTGTCTTGAGTGAAGTAGTATATTTGCCTGTAGTTTAGTACAATTATTTTTATAATAAAGTATAGGAAAATCGCATCTTCAAAAAAAAAAAAAAAAAGGTAAAACCAAAAAAATTTCGCGAATCGAGA
This sequence comes from Radix auricularia, assembly GCA_002072015.1. NCBI lineage: Eukaryota > Metazoa > Mollusca > Gastropoda > Lymnaeidae > Radix > Radix auricularia. The sequence continues at coordinate 28,486 of MUZC01001802.1, read as the reverse complement.
AATAACACTATCGCGGGCAACGGCTGTCATTGCGGAAGTCAAATACATAATTTTTCAAGCATTAAAGAGTTTTTACTTTCCATGATCTTAATCTAACGAGAGTGCTACCTAGGAGCGCTTTACAACACTTTGGTAATAGCTATCAGGAGCGCATAACATAACAACGCTTTAACACATTTAGAGTTAATGAAATTTTTCTTTTTTTAAAGTCTATTGCTTATTTGGTAAATTTAAATGAAACACTAATTGTGGACAATCTTTGTTACATAGAGAAATACAGGTATATGCCATATACCTGAATTTCTCTATGTAAAACTTTTACGATTCATTGAACTGTAACATTTACGTTGAATTTGAATATTCGTTACTAACTAACGTAAACCACCACTCCCACGTTGAAGTGAAATCTTTTTTTTCTGACTGTTGATATAAAACTGATGATATTTCCCCTGAAATATAATACTTATATAAGTAATAATTAATATATTTCATAGTAATAAAATTATATTATTAGTCCTAAATTGTCATTTATATTAAAGGTCACGTGATCATAACTTTGATTGCCAATGTAAACAATGATTAAAGAAAAGTCAAAATGTTTGGGACGTTGTTGTTTCAGATATAAATCACTTATGAAGAGATCACTGACAAATCTTGTTATGAAAAAGAAATAATCCTGCAACTCTATGTTTAAAAAGATTAAGTCATGGGATGAGGTAAATTTAAAACTAATACTAATAATAGAAATTATTTTAATGACTTCATTATAATTGATATGTTTATTTTTAAAATTATTTTGCTCTCCGCTCTTAGTAAGTTTAAAATTTTAAATGAAACTCTAATAAATTGTCATTTCCGGCTTGAAACCTGGTTCTTACTGATGAAACCAGGTGGCAGCTTTTTAATTCGTAATCAAGTGGAAAAGGTTATGGATTGTTTGAATTGAAATTTCAGTAGTGGACTATGCACATTTATCGGATACAATTTGGGGTTTTGATTCAATTAGACCTACCCTAACATCCTAATAAATAGAGAAAAGAATTTACACTCAACCAGTTAGTTTCAAAGTATTCACATTTGAATTTGAAATATGATGTAGACATTCAAGATTTTTGTTGACTACTCATCTACAAGCCAATAGTGTGTATATATTTTAGTTTCATTAAAAAAAAAAATTTTGGAAATTAATGCCCTGATAACATATATAGTGTGCTGGTGAAATTGCAAGATCTGTTATATTACCTGTTGTGAGATGTATGTTCAGCTCATATATTATGTATATTAGTAACATTTTCTAATTATTGTGGTTGCAATGACAAGTGTCATTACCTTTTTTTGTTATAGTACAAGTTATTTGCTATTTTAAGTCCATATGAACCATTGCTCTTTTCCCACATGATTATATATTACATATAAATGGAATGGACGGATTAACTCTTTGCATAGTTGAAAGCCATGGTTTATCTTTACCTTAATGTAAATATTTCAACTGTGGAACAAATTTTTGAAAATGACAAACTTTTCACTTTTTGAGGACCTTTGCACATTTTTAAACCTGAAATATGTTGTTGATATTGAGTTTATAAGTGCACGAGTGCACATGCTATGTCATTTAATAGAGCTTTAGCTAACCTAAATTTTGATATCCATATCTGTCTTCTGTGTTAAATTGCTGATTTTTTGCATATTTTTTAAAAGTTACAAATTTCATGATTTTTTCATGATTTTTTTATTTTTTCAAAGAAAAAAAAACGATGCAAAGCCATTTTCATGTTAATAAATTTTGACGATCGAAGTATTTTATATACATGAAAAAATTGAGTTTGTTCTCTATGTATATATAGTTGAAATGAAGATGACTAAGTGGGGTTAAGTAATATATATTTTCAGATATAGCTTTTAAAAAATGGCACTATTTAGGGTTTCGAAAAAAATGAAAAAAACTGAAATTCAAATGTTCATAACTTTATCATTTATGAAGATAAATGAACAAATTTAGTGTCCCCAGTCTTAGAATTACTATTTCTTTAAAATGAAACAATTATAAAAGCTGTGGGCCCATTTTGAAATTTCAGTTTGTGGTATCTAATGTAAAGCGCTGCGAGCCCGGCTCCTGGCTGGGATACAGCGCTATATAAATTATCATTATATTTATTATCATTTATAAAGACAGTTTTTCTTGCTAAATATATGTTCATCAAAGGCATTTGGTCTAAAATTACCATGTTGATATCACATCTCATGTTTTCTAAAAATTATTACGTATTCGCATGAAGAGGAATATGGCGAGTACTGTACGAACCATACATTTGTGCAGGAAAGTAGGGTGTCATATTGTGCGTCGCAAAATACAGTAATTCCTGCAAGTTGAAGACTGAAAAATTCTATAAAATTGATAAAATGTCCAATATATATCATAGCTTTTTAATATGAAGCTCACAAGTTTGTTTTTGTTGCATTATCGTTTGGGTTTTTTTTTTTTTTTTTTTTTTCTTCAGGATAACACGTACGACACACAATAATGTTAAATATAATGTCACCAATGACTGAGGCGTATTTTAAATTGTTGCTTTCCCTTGAGGAATTTATAAACTAATGAAAAATACATGGCTACCGATATCGGACTGTTTAACCTAGGGGTCGGTAAACAACGATAAATTATCTCATCTTGGGGTAAAAGGGAACTCGTGGGGGTAACGCTTATTCCTTGTAGGAATACAAAATTTGCTAGAATCCACTCGTTTTCGGTAAACAATAATGTTAACATACACTGTTATCATTTTAATTTTTAGGTATCCTATTTAAACGGTCCGTTTGTTAAAAACGTTTAACCGGTCTTCAAAAATAAACTGTGTTACTATCCTTAGATCAATTTTATTTTAATGGATACTAATTAAACATTGACTTCTAATCATCACAGTTAACTTCTTTGTTTACAACAAAAATATTTGAAAACAATTTTTAAAATGTTTTTTTAAAGATCCCTCAATTGACTGACGGACATCTCGTACGGCAGACGTCGGCGAACAGGGGTAGATTACTTCATCTGGGGGTCAAAAAGGAATTCTTGGGGATAATGTAGACTCATTTTGGACATAACATCCACTACAATCCACTAGAAAATATAAAATACGTCATGTGTACATTGGCGCTTGGAACATACGCCCACTATTTAACCGGTTCCTTCTAGAAAATGCACTTATTAAATTTGACAACTATGTACATTTCTTATCTATGTACTAATAGTACTATGCGAAGACACCTAAATCTACCCTACTTTCATTTATTTTGACACGAGTTACAATAATCTTAATCCACGTGATTTGACTATATCAAGTTTCCTTTCTGTTATATTTAAAGTTAGTGACTAAAAAACTGAGCTCAGAATAAAACTTGTTGTGTCACTCTCGAATTGCAATGTCAGGAATTTGATGCATTCAAAAAGGTTAATTAATACTTTGACTTATTTTAAAAAGGGCAAATTTATCATTTTATTTAGAACGGCCAGGGGCTTTTGACCAAAAAAAAAATCGAAAAATTGTATCAAACTTAGACGTTTATAATTGTATCAAATAGAATATCCTCCCGTACGCCTAAAAAATGATATTCCGTGTCGTTTTGACTTCAAATATCTACACATAAGCCGATTCAGGTCTATTTTTGACACATCATGATATTAAAACTCACCAGTTGGAGTTTCGGAGGGGATGGGGTGGGATTAACCGACAAAAAAAGTTCACAGACTCCTGCCGTGATTGAACCATACAAAGCTGCGAGACATATCAAATGATGTCAACATCAAGTTCTCTTGTGGGTTCTCAAACTTAAGGATTATAATTAGATTTAAAATCATGTCTTGATAACTTACGTCAACCGGCGTATGATTGCCTATCGATCGGCACTTTTAGAAGAAATGAATTTTTTTTTAAATTTAAAAAAAAAGGTCATTAAATAAAATTTTAGTATCGAATATTTCAGTGGAAGATTTATATTAAGTTACCCTTATGACGTGACGTCACATTTCTTCAACCCCCTTCCCCCTCTTAACGCATCGTCACAAAAGTGTGACCTTCCTCAACCCCTTATGTGCGTGACGTCATTTATGGCCGGTCCCTAAAACTATTTCCCATTTTGGATATATTATTTTCTGAAGCACTGACACGGAACTGAAAAATCAAGAAGTTCAAGGTGCATGAAAACGTGATAATTATGTGTTGGTATCTATAATTATTTATACTGGAAATTTAAAAGCCTCCCTTTTTATAGAAGCGAAAATTACTGTAGCCTATCAAATTAAAGCAATAGCCAAACAGGTTGGACCTTGCTGGGGGAAGCAAATGCCGTTCTTTAATTGGCTACTAAAAATTATTTTTTTAAGTTTAAGAAAATAAAAGCTAAGGGAATATAAAAAGTTTTAAAGAAATATAGGAAATCTATTAAAATGTGTTACGTTACTGCTGTAAAAACTGTAAAAACCATAAAGAAACTCTTCTGACATTAAAGCTACTGAACTGAAAATCCAATGGGCAGAAGTTTAAAAGCCGCTCAACTTTTAGAAGCTAAAAAATTTGCAATTACTGTAACTGTAGCAAGATTGTGGGCTGTTGTTGAGCCTTCTCGTCCATGAGGGACATCAACCGATCATCGTCGGCATCTGCGCTTCCTCCAAGGGCATAGGCCACCTACAAGAGGCCTCCAGGCTTCTCTTATCTGGGCCATTTTCTTAAGGATCTTCCATTCATGGACACTTCTATTGATGTATGCGTCCAATTGTCGTAGCCAAGTGTTCTTGGGCAGCCTCTTTTCTGCTTACCCTGTAAGTTCCATTTCAGGTCTTGCCTTGTTGTATTAGAAGCAGGTTTTTTCTCAGTGTATGACCGATCAAATTCCACTGCTTCTGAAGAATCTCTTCCTCTATGGGCTTTTGCTTTGCCCGATGCCACAGTTCACGCTTGCTGATTTCGTCCGCCAAGTGAATTCTGAGAATCCTTTTTAGACAATTGTTGATAAAGAATTGGATTGTGGTCAGGTTTACAGCCGTTGTTCTCCACGTCTCAACTCCATATAGCAGCACAGGTTTCACCATAGCGTTAAAAATCCTTACTTTTAACTAGCTGCCTAAGTTGTTGGAGACCCAAACATTCTTGAGTTGCTGGAACTGAAACGCTGCTCATGCTTTTCCGACCCGTATTTTGACGTCAGTATGTGTACCAACTTGTTTAAGTACCCTGCAGCCAAGGTAAATAAAACTGTCCACCACCTCAAGGGCTTCTTCTTCAAGCATGAAGGGTGATGTCCTGGTTGTGAGATTGGGGGAGTGTATGACGTATTAACATGAACTTTTCCAAAGTAGACAAGAACTTAAACCAAAATAGAAGTGAAACGCAAAGCGTTATGCCTTTACGTTAACTAACAGAAATATAGTACTTAAATCGCATCTAAAGAGTATTTATTGATATTTTATGCATTAAAAGAATCAAACACATTATAAAGATAAAGGTTATCATCAAATATTAAAAAGAACAATTCTTAGTCACAAAGAAAATAATAACAAAGTGGCAAGAAATTCTCATTCGATTATTTTACACTAGATTGTGCCGGGGCGCCGTGGCGTCTGGCGCCCCTTTTTTGGGTGCCTACGGCGACAACCTTTTTCAAAAGACCAACTAACTCGTCCTTTTTTGATAAATACGAAATATAAAACTTTATGAAATGTACGCAAACTATTTAATAATAGGGGTTGTATTTTGAGCCCCGATACACATCAAACAATGACGTCATCACATTAAATATTTTTACAGCACTAATCACCACACGATTTTTCAACTAAACTAACTGCTGTAGACTGTCTTACATCGCTCCTCAGCGTTACAGATCCAGTGACTTGGAATATTATATTATTTACTAGATTTTGCCGGAGCGCCGTGGCGCCTGCGGCGCCAACTTTTTTAGGGCGCCTACGGCGCCAACCCTTTTCAAAAGCCCAACTAACTTGTCGTTTTTTGATAAATACGAAATATTAAACTTTCTGAAATGTACGCAAAGTATTTAATAATAGGGGTTGTATTTTGCGCACCGATGCACACTAAACAATGACGTCATCATATTAAATATTTTTACAGCGCTCATCAACACACGATTTTTCAACTAAACTAACTGCTGTAGACTGTCGTACATCGCTCCTCAGCGTTACAGATCCAGTAACTTGGACTATTATATTATTAAATTATTAAATCCTGAAAAATTCAATTTGGCTTTTTTTGTGGTCACAGAGAGGACTATGCTAATGCTAATAGAGGCAATATTCTAGACCTGATGCACATTCAGCCAAAGTAAGAGCACTATCTTCCAGAAGATAATGTGAAAAGGGGTTTTGAAAATATTGTCAACACAAATTCAAAATGAACTCACAGATGTTTCAGGAGATACTTACAGTTAGCGAAAAATCATCTTTTTAGATACAAAATATTAGTTCATTTTATTCAATAGCTCTCCAGATATTTAATATCAAATAATTTAAGTTGTGCAATATATTATGATAAAAAATAAGAAAATAGACGTTCTAGAATCATTCTATGACTTTATTGAAACAAAAACTGAATCTGCTTACGACATTTCTGAAATTATTTTAAATAAAATTGTAAATGAAAGACTTTAAACAATTGATTTCTAACTTGTGCTAATACTTTTCAAGACAAGAGATTATAAAGGAGTTCCAGACAAACCCATAGACATAACTCTCAAAGTTAAATATTTACTTTGCTAAAACAGTTCATTGAACCTGATTTGTTTACAAGTTGCTCAAAGTGTAAAAAGTTTCTAATTATTTTGGTATACTAAATCTTTGTATGCATTATGACTGCATGTAATTGACAAGATCTCATGTCCTAAAACATAGCATAAAAATAAGTGATATAACGTATTTAAGTTTAGGCACTTGGTTGAAAATTTCAAATTAATTTTAAAATATTAAAGTACAGTAATATTACAGCCATATAAAAATTGTTTGATGATTAAGAAAAACATAAAAATCATCTTTTTATCCCAAATGGTTAAAAATTTATGATTTTTTTCTAAGACCTCAAAATTACTTTATTCACTATGTTATTTTCCTTCTTATTTTGTGCCTTATAGGGCATTTTTTAAAAAGTGTCCGTAACTTAAGTACCGGTTTTTAATTTAATTTATTTTTTAAAATCTAATATTGTTAGGAAATATATTTAAATATAAGTACTTAAATAAAATGTCAATGAATTTAAATTTTGTTTTTGTTAATTAATTAAAAACAATGTTTTTTTAAAAAAATCATTGTCCTTATATTACAGGCTTTTTTATAGTTTACACATTTGAAGTCTTTAAGTGAACAAGTCTGCACGTAAAAAAAAAAACTATGATTAATTTTTAATAATTAATTATTTGTTAATAAATTGAGAATATTTTTTTTTAATTTTCTTTAATTTTAATCGCTTTTTTATCGATTAAAAAATTGTAATCGATAAAAAAATACCGATTAATTGAAAAATTAATCGGTAATTTCCGCAGCCTTATGAAAACTATATTAAAACCGGTAGACACAAACGCCACCTAAATATACGGGAAAAAATCCGTTTCAAAATATTTACTATTTGGAATAAATGTCTTTAATGAAGTCAAAGATGCCCTAAATTATTAACAAACGTATACCATAATATGAATCACAATTTACTAATCTTCATCGACATCCTTCTGTCTCGCAAGAGAATGGTGCATCAAAGTTGGGATGGGTTGCATTTCCTCTTTTGTATGTTCAGTCCTATCCAGTCTTTATCACAGTTTTTTAGCCCGAGTTCCGTGCTTCCTTTGTTTTGTTTTTTTGTCTTTCTCCTAGTTCTTTTGTCTCTAGCCTCCTCCATCCATCGCTTCTCGGCCAGATGTGGATAACCTGTCTTCCTCATCCCGGATGCCAGTCCTCCATATAGGAGGTCCTTGGGGATGCAGCCACAGCTCTTTTTTCTTTTACATGTCAAAGCCACCTCTCGCGTCTTTCCCTTAGGATTGAGAACGGGATTTGGGTATTTGCACGCATAAGAACTTTACTGTATGGCACTTTTTCCTCCATTTAATGCGAAGGATAGGACGCAGGCACCTTAAATGGAAGCTATTAAGCTTGCGCTAATGGGATGTATAAGTGGTCCATGTATAGCTGCAGTATAGCAGCGAACTGATAACGCAGGCTCGATAAACACACATTTTGGTTTTCTCAGTTAGCTTGGTGTTTAGCCATAACTGTTTATTTACTATAGCCATTGTAGCAAACCCTTGCTAATTCTCCTGTTTATTTCGTCGTCGAAGGACATTTTCTTGGAGACCTTTGACCCTAAGTAGGTGAAGCTGTCCACAACCTCAAAGTTTTCATTGTTAATATTAATTTCAGGAGGAGAATTTGTGTTTAGGCCATGATGTTTTTTTTCAAGCTGATTGCAGACCAAATTCTTTGCAGGCGTTGAAGACGATTGAAACGAGTTGTTGCAAAGCAGTTTTTCTGTGCTATCAGCACCGCATAAATGCTATTTGATCACGAATTAGGACATATGTCGTTTTGGTTTTGGCTCAGCGGTGGACAGTGCTGTAATGTCCTCCATCAGCTGTGACGTGTAACCAGATTCCATCACAGCTATTCTTGAATGCGTATTGAATTTTGCGAAGAGCGTTGGTGTGAGTGCACAACCTTGTTTAGCTTCGCTGCTTACTGGAAAGACTTCTGACGTAGTTCAATAGAACTGCTTATTTTCATGGAACTCCCTGATGTTGGTGAGTAGATCTGGGGACAGCCAATTTTGTCCAGGAATAGCCAGTTGCGCCTGACTAAATCAAAGGTTTTCTTAAGATCCACATTTTTCATAGAGCTGGCGTAGACCGACCAGCCCAAAAACCGCACTGGGATTTTAGATAACCTCTTTAGTTTAAACTCTATAATCGTGTGAGTATGACACGGGCAAAAGCCTTTCTTACAATACTAAGAGGTGAGATGCTGCGATAGTTATTGCAGTCACTTATATCGCCTTTGTTTTTATACAGTCACGGTATGGCTGTCCTTTAGGTTTCGGGGGATACAACCCTGTTCCCATGCGAGGGACAGGCGCTTGCACAAAGGTACTAATAGAGCTGACTTGCTAATACCCGAGCTTCGGGTTGTATGCCATCAGTCCAAGGAACTTTTTCACAGACTTGGCTGTCATTTGCTTTGCTCAGCTCTTCCTGTGAAGGGACGACGTCAAGTTTTTCCATTAGCAGCATAGTGTAAATGTCATTTAGAGGGATGCTGGAGACTGTGGTAACCGTTGCAGATAATGCACAACCCACCTTTATAGCTTCACTGCCTGGTCTTGGATTATTTCTCAGCTGTTGGGCTTTGGAAGAGGGGGGATAACTTTGGACGTCAAAGGGCCAATTGATTTTAAAATATTTTTGTACACTTCTTTTGCATTGCCCGTGTTTGCACCTGACTGTTTGCTGGAGCAAATGTTAAGCAAGTAGGTATTGGCATATTGACGTGCAACCTTTCGGGCATGCAAGGTGGCTGCTTATAAGGTATGCAGCCTGTCGGGTGTAGGCGATACAAGCTTTCTTTTTGCCTGAGTGTCAGGTTTTTATCTCGTCCCAATGTGCAGAATATACTGTTGTTTTAGACTCTAACTAATGCTCAAATTAATTGTTTTAATTACACAATGTTTGTGTGCATTTTGTATGTTATTTCATAGCTTTATGGCAGTCCATTTCTAAGTGATATATTAATCTTTGCTTCAAAGATTTTCAACACTGAATAAAATAGAAAATAAAAATTATATGATAGACCGGACCAAATGACATCCACATCACAGTTCATCATAAATACAGCGCGTAGCGTGGGTATGTACCTCCCGGGGCAGAAGCCAATTTTTCCGCCCCCTTCCCCGAAAAATATCACTATGTTATAAAGTAAAGATAGTCTTTATGAGAATAGTAATAATAAGGTTGAACATTGGGATGAGATTAAACCTGTCACTGTAGCCAAAAGGAAAGCTCTTATAGCTTACATGGAAAAGCCTACACTCGACACGTTACATGCCTTAAAGACAGCAAAGTCAATTGCTCAAAAAGTTGCACGTAAATGTGTCAATGCCTACTAGCTTAACCTTTGTTCCAGCATACAATCAGCTGCAGACATGGGCAATGCAAAAGTCATGTACGAAAACATCATAAAGGCAACTGGCCCCTTGACGTCCAAAGTTGCTCCCCTAAAGTCCAAAAGTGTTGAAATTATCCAAGACCAGGCAGCACAGCTAAAACGGTGGGTTAAGTATTATCTGGAATTGTATTCAACAGTTACCACAGTCTCCAGCACCGCTCTAGATGACATCCCAGATATGTCACTCATGGAATAACTTGATGTCGTGCCCACACAGGAAGAGCTGAGCAGCTGAGCAAAGCAATTGACAGCCTAGCGTGTGGAAAATGCCTGGGAAAGATGGAATACCACCAAAGGCTCTAAAGAGTGACAAGACAGCTTTACTCCAACCATTGCACGAGATTCTGTCCCTGTGCTGGGAACAGGGCTACATCTCCCAAGACTTAAAGATGCAAATATACTGACACTATATAAAAACAAAGGTGATAGGAGTGATTGCAATAATTAATTGCGGCATTTCACCCTGTAGTATTGTAGGAAAGGCATTTGCCCGTGTCATACTAACACGTTTACAGAGCCTATCATCCCGTGTCTATCCAAAATCTCTGTGCGGTTTCCGGTCCGGTCGGTCTACCATTGACATGGTGTTCTCCATACGAAAGCTGCAGGAAAAATGCAGAGAGCAGCAGATGACACTATACATTGCCTTTGTGGACCTTACAAAAGCCTTCGATTTCGTCAGTCACAACGGGCTTTTTCCAAATACTGGCAAATATCAGCTGTCTCCCCTCACCTACTTACCATAATCAGGCTTTTTCCAAATACTGGCAAATATCAGCTGTCTCCCCTCACCTACTTACCATAATCAGGCACTTCCATGAAAATATGCAGGGCATTGTGCAGTTCGATTGAGCTAAGTCAGAAGCCTTTCAAGTCAGCAGCGGAGTTAAACAAGGTTGTGTACTCGCAACAACACTTTTCGCATTATTCTTCTCTGTACTTCTTTGATACGCATTCAAGGATAGCAGTGAGGGAATCTGGTTACACACCAGAGCTGATGGAGGACTTTTCAACACTGCCCATCTCCGAGCCAAGACCAAAACGACAGATGTCCTATTTCGTGACCTACTATTTGCGGATGATGCGGCACTAAAAGCACACACAGAAACTGGTTTGCAACAACTGGTGTCAAGCTTCTCCAATTCCTGCAAAGAATTTGGTCTGCAAATCAGCTTGAAAAAGACAAACATCATGGCCCACGTCACCCGACCTCCACCTACCTTAAAAATTTACAATGAAAACGTGGACAGCTTCACCTACTTTATGTCCAAGGTCTCCAATACACTGTCCATTGAAGAAGAAATAAACAGCAGAATTGGTAAGGCAGCTGCCACAATGGCTACACTAAATAAGCCGATCTGGCAAAACACCAAGCTAACGGAGAAAACCAAACTGTGCGTCTATCGAGCCTGTGTCATCAGTACACTACTATATGGGAGCGAGACGTGGACCACTTATACATCACAAGAGCGCAAGCTTAACAGCTTCCATTTGAGATGCCTTCGTCGCATCTTTGGTATTAAATGGCAAGACAAGTGCCTAATAGTGAGGTCCTAACGCGTGCCAATACCCAAAGCATGTTCACGATTCTTAGCGAAAGGCGCCTGAGATGGCTAGGACATGTTAGAAATTGAGCCCCGGCAACATTCCGAAGGACCTCCTATATGGTGAACTTGCTTCATGAAAGAGGAAAACAGGTCGTCCATGCTTGCATTTTAAAGATGTCTGTCAAAGAGACATTAAAGCAGCCAAAATACATACAAGTGGCTGGGAGTTTTAGGCAGAAGACCACTCAAGAAAATGCAACCCAACCCAACGGTGATGCACCATCGTCTCACGAGACGGAAGGATGCCGAAAAAAAATAATGACACAAAACATTTTTTGCAAAAATGGATGTTAATGTTTTTTCTCATCGATTTTTTACGATTTTTAAGCTCCTTCCCCAATCGTCACACGTCATCAAAAAAACGTAACCCTCCCCTTTTCTGAAATATGACGTTACAAAGACTTCCACGGCCCCTAACAAGAAATATTTTCTATTTGAAATTTGGCATTTTTCAAATCACTTTTTTTTTGTTATTTAAGCGTTTATTTTATGAAGGCTCCACTTTATTTTGGCATCACGTGTGAATTCATTTATAAGCCACTAGATGCACACGGCGTAGCCTACGCCGCAGATTTGCTCAAAGATAGTGCAAAGAAAGTGGTAAGGGTGAACAGACGCAAACGACATCACGATGAAATCAGAGCAACGAGAATGGACCTCAGATGCGGGGATAACTGTGACGCATTGTTGATCTCAAATATGTGCACTGAGTTTTGTTACTTGCCACACCCACCCTGCACCACCCTACCTTGCCAACCATAAACTAATTGGCATAACCTGACAAAGGTCATTCGTCAAGCTTATTTCCATTCGTCTTTGCTTATGGTTTTGCGAAATCATGATCAAAAAGAAAGTGGGAGTGAATTGGCACAAACACAAACATTTTAAAAAAATTAGAAAGTAATGTCTTAGCTGGAAATTGAACCTGCGACCTCCGCATGTTTGTTGAATGTAATAACCACTACACTACGAAATGTTTGTTATTCTAAAAGAACATAGTAATTAACCTTAATTCAACGCATTGTTGGTCTCAATGACCCTCCCCTCGCTGCGCACTTCCTTTTATTTCAATCTGATTGGTCGGCGGGGTCAGACAGCCTGCTACTTGGTACATGCCTCTTGTCCGACATGGTTGGACCATGATGAGAATTATATATATATAGATTAAATAAATTGTAAGCAATCAAATATTTAAGGGAAAATTGTAATAAAAATTACGCGTTTTGATGTGATGTCACATTTTTTACCCCCCCCCCATCCCCCTTGTCTCACATCGTGACAAGTGTTATACGCCCTACCCAGGTGCGTGAATTCATTGAATGACGGCCTCCAATCTTTCATGTATCAATGTTTTCAGCCAAACAATGCTGAGCAGCCAAATAGCTATAGATTAGGTAATCTTGGTGTTTTTGTCATATATCTTGATTAATGTTTTAAAACTTAATTTTATAGAAGCTATTTTAACATCTTGTATTATTTAAGACGATGTTCGAGTGTATGCTTTTTATTTCAGGCAGGGTAATTTCTATTCTCAATATTTTGAAAACTTGAATAAATTAACTGGTATTGAATTCATAAATTCTTATTTTCTTCCCGGAGGGTTAAAATTTTCTTTGTTTAACAATGGCATGTAAGATATTTAGTATTGTCTAATTTGAAGGCAAAATATCAAAGTCCAGTATATTATTTTGACTTGCAATTTCCCCCGCGCTTTGCTGCGTTAAGATAGAGAATTAGTGATGAGTGAGTGAATGCATAAAAAAAAACTATATTTCGACCCCCGGCGCCTACCAAGGAACATTTTAAATATTATTTCACCTGCTGCCATCGTGGAAGTGTATTTAACAACCCCCCACCTCCCACCCCCAACGTTTCATGCGTTTAATATTACGTATTTGGGAAATAGGAAAATAGTGCTTTTCAATTTGTATATAGCACATATTAGGAAAAAAAAAACTCTTTGAGGCCCCGGCCCCAATGAGTCTGAATTTTAAAATTATATTTCTTCCAATATTCGTTGTGAGAGGGTACCCAACAACTTCCAAAAGTTTTATGCTTCTACCTACATGGGGAATGGGAGAATTGGTGATTTTTACTTTTTATATAGTTCATATTTTTAAAGATTACATTTTGCCCATCACCCCCGCTTAGAGTAAGGGATGTTTCAAGTAATTGTTCACCTGCTACCATCGTGGAAGTGTAACAAAGCCCCAAATTTTCATGCGTTGGCCTATTCGGGAAATAAGAGAATTAGAGATTTTCAATTTATTAAACCACATATAAAGAAAAAACACGTATTTAAGGTTTCCGGTCCTCATGAGTGTAAATTTAAAAATTATTTTACGCCACTTTTCGTCGTGAGAGGGTACCCAAGAACTTCCAAAAGTTTTATGTTTTTACCTACACGATGAATTGTGGAATTTGTGACGAGTCGGTTTTGAATATAAGAAAAAATTATATTTTGGCCCCCGGGCCCCTACGAGTGGGAATTTATCATTCTCTTTCGCCAACTTTCATCGTTTGGAAATTTAACGTTCTCTTTGCCAATTATCATCGGAAGCCTGTACTAAAAATTTTATAAAGTTACATGCTTCTAACTATACGGTAAATAGAATAATTAATGATTGGCAATTTGTAAATAGCTCAAATAAGGACAAAAACTTTTTGGGGGCTCCGTTATTTTTAGGCCCCCGTACCCCCATGAGTGTGAATTTAACATTCTCTTTCGCCAATTATCATTTGGTTATTGTACTCAACAACTTCCTAAAGTTTCATGCTTCTACCTACATGTGTAATTGGAGAATTAGTGATTTTCATTTTATAAATTGTGGCCCCCGGCCCCCCCCCCGTAGAGATATTCTAAAAATTATTTCACCTGCTAGCATCGTGACATTGTATTTATCAACTCCCTAACGTTTCATGAGTCTACCTACTCAGGAAATAGGAGAATCGGTGATTTTCAATTTTTATATTGCTCATATAATGAAAAAATAGTTTTCGGGGCCCCAGCCCTTATGAAAGGGAAATTTAAAATTCTCTTTTGCCAATTATCTATGGAAGCATATATAAGCAATAATCTTCTGTACAGAAGGAGCGTCTTTAACATATAAGAAGATAAGAAAAAAAGTTTTTGGGGTCCCGGCCCCTATGAGTTTGAATTTTAAAATTATTTTTCATCAATTTTCGTTTTAAGAGTGTACTTAACAACTTCCCAAAGTTTCATGCTTCTACCTACACGGAAAGTTGGAGAATTCGTGATGTATACACATACGTTGTTGGGCCCCCGGCCCCACATGAGCGATATTTTTAAAATTAGTTTTACCAGTTTTGGTTGTGAGAGGGTACCCAGCAACTTCCCAAAGTTTCATGCTCCTAGCTACACGGGAAGTTGGAGAATTTAGTAGTATAGATGTACAATAATATGTTATCTATATTTGATAAAAAGGCAAAAAATTCACACAAATTCACATAAATTGCTACAGAAATATCATGTCATGAAGAATGCAACTTTATTCTCAACTATTTTTCTTAACAGCTTGGATCTTATTCGCTTCGATCACTAAACATACGTTCTTTCATTTTTTTTTATTAGAAGATACGATTAAAAGAATGAGGTCCCCACATAACATTTTATTAAGTGTCCAAACATCCCATAAGTATTGCATTAGTTTGTCTCTGCTAAGAATTTTTAACACTAGATAGTTGTACATAATTTCGGGCATTTTTGACATAATTTTTTTAAAAAAATTATTGTGTCTATCAAAGTTCATGTTTTGATTTTTTTCTGATATTTTTCTTCTATAGCTTTAAAATATCCTCAAGATAGCTTCATGGTATATTCACTATTTTGTATCATGGAGTCTGTTTAATGCGGTGCTTCTAGAAGCAACTAGATATTGACATGGAAAATAATTCGTAACAAGGTTCTGGTGTACTAAAATAGTTAGATTGTTCGTTTCAGTTGGAGTATCATGTAAAAAAATAGGTGAAATGAACCTTTAGAGCGATATTTTTGTTATTGACATTTACTTTATTGCGTCTTTCTTGAACTCCTGCATGCTTTCACGCCATGAAGAAGTATTAACTCATGTTGGGTCTGTGCAGTCCATTATTTTAAGATAATCATTTATTTAAAATAATTTCAGAAATGTAAGAACTTCTGGCCATTTTGTATTGCTCTTTATTAATAGCGTATTTCTTTTTTCAAATTACTGATTCTTTCCTATTGCATGTGTTGTGTTCCAGTTAGATAAGCAAGTTTATTCATTATATTTATTTATTCTACAAATTAAAGACATTAAAATAAGTATGCTTTGAACGAATAAACCAACAATTTTGTTTCAATATTTTACCTATGTTAAAATTGATTAAATGTACCGGCAAATAATTGTCATGATCGTACATTACTTCAGCCCTTATGTTTTTCAGCTCAGTGAGATTAGTATCAGAAGTCTTTGGATTAATCAAAGAATAAGAGCTTCAAATTTTGGCAAAATTCCACATATTTTAATATAATTTCTTCCTTATAAAAAAATGTTGTCATTGCATTTTTAAAAAAAAAATTCGTAATGATTTTTAAAATTTTAGACACTAATTAACAATGAGGAATAAGCCACCCTACCTCCCTCCGGCCAACAATGTGCCATTAAGAGAATTCAATTTGTTCATGTTTCAAATTGAAAGGGTACAATCAGGCTCAAGTTTTCAGAACAGAGCATTGGTATCAGGAGAAATTAAGAATATTTGGCAGTTGAAACGTTCTCATACCTTATGGTAGTTTCTTTATTTTAATAATTTCTTATTTGGTTTTTCTTTTATTTCGATTAAAAGCTCAACTTTCTAATAAATGTTGTATTGTTAGAAATTATACACAAATTACTAGGATTCTGCCTCCCCTGGCAAAGTGCCGCCCGGGGCATTCGCCCCTGCCCCCGTCGCTACGCCACTGTGCAAATATAGGACGTGCTGTATAAATCAGCTATCAAAAGATTTGAGAACAAAGAAAAAGATAGAGAAAAATCGATTTAAAAATGCACCTTTTGATAACCAACGATCTTTTGTGTAAGTTTAAAAAAAAACTATCGTATTCATCACTATCAAAACAATGTTGAAGAAATAATCTCTCATTTTGATTTATTAACTGTTCTAATGACATAATGAAATGATCGAAAACTACTATTAAGAATAATTTTTTGTTGCGAATAAATGATTTCGATAAATGACACAATAAGGTATCTGTTTCCAAACATAAATCCATAATTCAAATATTTCATAACACTGTGTTGTCAGCAATTTTTCTTGTGCTCACTCATTTTCATATCTCTTGTAACAAACCACTGTTAATAATTATTAACATTTTTAATGGAATGCTGTAGTAAAGCCCTTTTGAAAAAATGGGATGGTAGTATGCGATTTATATATATATATATAATGTCCCGACGCATAAAAAATTACCCAACTTTGCAACCCTCGTTAAAGCACATTAAAAATGATATTTGTTAGGACATACTTAAAAGAAATCCACATTTCTTTCGCATCAAATTTTAACTTTCAATGAACCAATTATTTTGATTGTAACAGCTGTGGATATTGCCTTAGTTTTACTTTCTTTTCTAGGGAAAACAGCTTTGCATTCCGTGACTGTTTACACATAAGATGGTATTTTAAATTAGTATAAAGGTATCAGATACTATTTTGAAATTGCTGTCTCTTTCAATTTTAATAGTAATAAAGATGGTTCAATATTTATTATTTTATATTAAACCTTGCCTGAACCCCCTGACGTTGTTCAAGGAACCCAATTCAGTTAAAATTTTCCATGGACCCCCTGAACTGTAACAGAGACTCCTGGAGTCCGTGTGACCACTTTGGGAACCACTTTTATAAATCATTCACAAGTCTACCAAATGGGATGTGATCTAATGATGTACAATTAACGCTAATTATATGAAGATGTCTTTATTACAATGCTTTGTTTGACTTTATTTCTAAACAAAGATCAGTGTATAGTAGCAAGTAGTGTGTGTTAGTGGATGTTTTATGCATGTGTGTGCGTGCGTATTTGAGAGATTCAGAGTGTAACTGATGTGCGTGTGTGAGTGCGTGTTTTCTGTCTTAAAACAAATTTGCTCACGTCCATTGAACTTCTCTGTACACGACTTGTCACAGAAAAAGCTCTCGGTGCACGCTCGGAATTTCTCATAAAGTGAGGCTCCATTTGTGTAGTAGACTTGAAGACCCAACAGATCTGAAATAATAACTGAGTGTTATGTTATGTCGTCATAGCAACTGTTTGTTGTTGTTACGTCATCATAGTAAATGTGTGTTATTGTTACGTCATCATAGTAAATGTGTGTTGTTGTTACGTTATCATCGTATCAATGTGTGTGATGTTACGTTATCATAGTAACAATGTGTGTTATTGTTACGTCATCATAATAAATGTGTGTTATTGTTACGTCATCATAATAAATGTGTGTTATTGTTACGTTATCATAGTAACAATGTGTGTTATTGTTACCTTATCATAGTAACTGTGTGTTTTCTTATGTCATCATAGTAACCATGTGTTACGTTATGTCATCATAGTAACCGTGTGTTATGTTATGTCATCATAGTAACCATGTGTTATGTTATGTCATCATAGTAACCATGTGTTATGTTATGTCATCATAGTAACCGTGTGTTATGATGTGTCGTCATAGTAACCATGTGTTATGTTATGTCATCAAAGTAACCGTGTGTTATGTTATGTCATCATAGTAACCGTGTCTTATGTTATGTTATCATAGTAAAATTGTCTCATGTTATTTTATCATAAAAACTGCCTGATATGTCATTTAATCATTCCTTACTGGGTGTTATTTTTATGTCACAGTAAATGTTTGTTATATTATTCCGTCATAGTAATCGTGTGTTAAAAAACGTCATACTTAAAGTGCTATTGTAACGTATTAGAAATTGCGTTATTGTTAAATCAAAGAAACAGTGTGTTACTGTAACATCATGGTTACAATGTTCTTAAAATGGCATTTAATGAAGATAACATTTGGAACTACCAGGCCCTAAAAAAAGTTTATACTTATTTTTCTCAACATTTTAAACACAGGCGTCCCCCTAGTTGGATACGTGATTTCATTCAGTAAAGTTGTTGTCATGTGTATGTTCGCCTACAGGCCATATACAATTTTCTATGTGATGTACGCCTACAGACCATATACAATTTTCTACGTGATGTACGCCAACAGACTATATAAATTATTGTATGTGATGTAC
>MUZC01001801.1:0-31816 GCA_002072015.1 Radix auricularia | reverse complement strand
GGTATGGATGTGTGTCTGTGTTACAACATGAGACAGACTTATCCTGGGTGGGGGGTATGGATGTGTGTCTGTGTTACAACATGAGGCAGACTTATCATGAGTGGTATGGATGTGTGTCTGTGTTACAACATGAGACAGACTTATCCTGGGGGGTATGGATGTGTGTCTGTGTTACAACATGAGACAGACTTATCCTGGGTGGTATGGATGTGTGTCTGTGTTACAACATGAGACAGACTTATCCTGGGGGTATGGATGTGTGTCTGTGTTAGAACATGAGACAGACTTATCCTGGGGGTATGGATGTGTGTCTGTGTTACAACATGAGACAGACTTATCCTAAGTGGTATGGATGTGTGTCTGTGTTACAACATGAGACAGACTTATCATGCGGGTATGGATGTGTGTCTGTCTGTGTTACAACAAGATTAGTTATGAAGAGACAACGACTAAGGATTTAGTTTTATCAATCGAGAGCTAGTTATACTTACAGTTACACTTATATTTAATATCGACTTACAATAATGCTTACATTAAACCTTAACTTACAATTACACTTATATTTCATATCGACTTACAATAACACTTACATTAAACCTTAACTTACAATTACACTTCCACCACCAAACATACCTAAGCCATTCCCAATTTTCCTTACTCTTATTTTAAAACTCTCGTCAGACAAAAAAGTCTTACTTTGACCTTCATATCTTAGTAATCCCATCACTAAAATGACCTTGACCTGTGTTTTATATTTTCGTCTTCAACCAAAGTTCTCGTAGCACGCCCTGGTCCAAAATGGCGGCACCGTTATTGAATTTCTTTTATACCCAGAGTTCTTTCCCTTGCTTGCTTTAATAAAGTCTGATTTTTTGACAGGAGTCTGCTTAATAAGAGTTGGCGGATAGCTCTTCCGATATCTGGTGATCTCGTCCTATATCTGTGTGATCTCGTCCTATATCTGTGTGATCTCGTCCTATATCTGTGTGATCTCGTCCTATTTCTGTGTGATCTCGTCTGATATCTGGTGATCTCGTCCTATATCTGGTGATCTCGTCCCATATCAGGTGATCTCGTCCTATATCTGTGTGATCTCGTCCAATATCTGGTGATCTCGTCCAAAATGTGTATGATCTCGTCTGACATCTGTGTGATCTTGTCCAATATCTGGTGATCTCGTCTGACATCTGTGTGATCTCGTCTGACATCTGTTTGATCTCGTCCAATATCTATGTGATCTTGTCCGACATCTGTGTGATTTTGTCCGATATCTGTGTGATCTTGTCCTACATCTGTGTGATCTTGTCCTATGTCTGTGTGATCTTGTCCGATATCTGTGTGATCTTGTCCTACATCTGTGTGATCTTGTACGATATCTGTGTGATCTTGTCCGATATCTATGTGATCTTGTCCGATATCTGTGTGATCTTGTCCGATATCTGTGTGATCTTGTCCTATATCTGTGTGCTCTTGTCCGATATCTATGTGATCTTGTCCGACATCTGTGTGATCTTGTCCGATATCTGTGTGATCTTGTCCGATATCTGTGTGATCTTGTCCGATATCTGTGTGATCTTGTCCGATATTCATGTGATCTTGTCCTATATCTGTGTGATCTTGACCGATATCTATGTGATCTTGTCCTATATCTGTATGATCTTGTCCGATATCTATGTGATCTTGTCCTATATCTGTGTTATCTTGTCCGATATCTATGTGATCTTTTCCTATATCTGTGTGATCTTGTCCGATATCTCTGTGACCTTGTCCGACATCTGTGTGACCTTGTCCGATATCTGTGTGATCTTGTCCGATATCTGTGTGATCTTGTCCGATATCTGTGTGATCTTGTCCGATATCTGTGTGATCTTGTCCGATATCTGTGTGATATCATCTTATATCTGTGTGATCTTGTCCAATATCTTCGTGATATCGTCCTATATCTTTGTGATCTCGTCCTATATCTGTGTGATCTTGTCCAATATCTGTGTGATCTTGTCCGATATCTGTGTGATCTTGTCCTATATCTGTGTGATCTTGTCCGATATCTGGTGATCTCGTCTGATATCTGTGTGATCTTGTCCGATATCTGTGTGATCTTGTCCTATATCTGTGTGATCTTGTCCGATATATGTGTGATGTTGTCCGATATCTATGTGACCTTGTCCTATATCTGTGTGATCTTGTCCGACATCTATTTGATATTGTCCTATATCTGTGTGATCTTGTCCGATATCTATGTGATATTGTCCTATATCTGTGTGATCTTGTCCGATATCTGTGTGATCTTGTCCGATATCTGTGTCATCTTGTCCGATATCTGTGTGATCTTGTCCTATATCTGTGTGATCTTGTCCTATATATGTGTGATCTTGTACGATATCTGTGTGATATTGTCCGATATCTATGTGATCTTGTCCTATATCTATGTGATCTTGTCCTATATCTGTGTGATCTTGTCCGGTATCTATGTGATATTGTCCTATATCTGTGTGATCTTGTCCGATATCTATGTGATCTTGTCCGATATCTGTGTGATCTTGTCCAATATATGTGTGAACATGTCCGATATCTGTGTGATCTTGTCCTATATCTGTGTGATCTTGTCCGATATCTGTGTGATCTTGTCCAATATCTGTGTGATCTCGTCCTATATCTGTGTCATCTTGTCCAATATCTTCGTGATATCATCCTATATCTGTATGATATCATCATATATCTGTGTGATCTTGTCCGATATCTGTGTGGTCTTGTCCGATATCTATGTGATCTTGTCCTATATCTGTGTGATCTTGTCCGATATCTACGTGATTTTGCCCTATATCTGTGTGACCTTGTCCGATATCTATGTGATCTTGTCCTTTATCTGTGTGATCTTGTCCGATATCTATGTGATCTTGTCCGATATCTGCGTGATCTTGTCCGATATCTGTGTGATCTTGTCCAATCTCTGTGTGATCTCGTCCTATATCTGTGTGATCTTCTCCAATATCTTCGTGATATCGTACTATATCTGCGTGATCTCGTCCTATATCTGTGTGATCTTGTCCTATATCGGTGTGATCTTGTCCAATATCTTCGTGATATCGTCCTATATCTGTATGATATCATCCTATATCTGTGTGATCTTGTCCGATATCTGTGTCATCTTGTCCGATATCTGTGTGATCTTGTCCTATATCTGTGTGATCTTGTCCGATATCTGTGTGATCTTGTCCGATATCTGTGTGATATTGTCCGATATCTATGTGATCTTGTCCTAAATCTGTGTGATCTTGTCCGATATCTATGTGATCTTGTCCTATATCTGTGTGATCTTGTCCGATATCTATGTGATATTGTCCTATATCTGTGTGATCTTGTCCGATATCTATGTGATCTTGTCCGATATCTGTGTGATCTTGTCCGATATATGTGTGAACATGTCCGATATCTGTGTGATCTTGTCCTATATCTGTGTGATCTTGTCCGATATCTATGTGATCTTGTCCTATATCTGTGTGATCTTGTCCGATATCTATTTGATCTTGCCCTATATCTGTGTGACCTTGTCCGATATCTATGTGATCTTGTCCTATATCTGTGTGATCTTGTCCGATATCTATGTGATCTTGTCCGATATATGCGTGATCTTGTCCGATATCTATGTGATCTTGTCCAATCTCTGTGTGATCTCGTCCTATATCTGTGTGATCTTCTCCAATATCTTCGTGATATCGTCCTATATCTGCGTGATCTCGTCCTATATCTGTGTGATCTTGTCCGATATCTGTGTGATCTTGTCCTATATCTGTGTGATCTTGTCCAATATCTTCGTGATATCGTCCTATGTCTGTGTGATCTCATACTATATCTGTGTGATCTTGTCCGATATCTGTGTGATCTTGTCCTATATCGGTGTGATCTTGTCCAATATCTTCGTGATATCGTCCAATATCTGTGTGATCTCGTCCTATATCTGTGTGATCTTGTCTGATATCTGTGTGATCTTGTTCAATATCTTCGTGATATCATCATATATCTGTGTGATCTTGTCCTATATCTGTGTGATCTTGTCCAATATCTTCGGGATATCATCCTATATCTGTGTGATCTTGTCCTATATCTGTGTGATCTCGTCTGACATCTGTATGATCTCGTCTGACATCTGTGTGATCTCGTCCTATATCTGTGTGATCTCGTCTGACATCTGTGTGATCTCGTCTGACATCTGTGTGATCTCGTCTGACATCTGTGTGATCTCGTGCTATATCTTTGTGATCTCGCCCGACATCTGTGTGATCTCGTCAATTATCTCTGTGATCTCGTCACATAAATGTGATCATGAACTAACAGAACGTTAACTCAATACTTTAGGTAACTCCTCATCCATCGTTATAATCCGAATAAATCTTAAATTTATCTTTTTTTAGATCTACTTGTATATAAAGCTCTTAAATTTATGGGCTCTTCAAGAAGTAAAAAAAAAATATTGATAAAACTTAAAAACGTAAAAACAGCAGTGTAAATAATCGACTGAATGAAGTGGTCAGTTGGTCACAAGTAATGGTCTGACAGTCCAAAGTGATTTGTTGACTTTCAGATGTTATTGCCTGACAGTCAAAAAAATTAGTCTGAAGTGTAAGACAATGATTTAATGGTTGAGGAACGTGAGAGAAAGACACTGAGTGATGTATGAGAAAACGTGAATATAAGATTTAGTAAGCTCTATTGATCCTAGTGACGTAATGGGACCTGATCGTTTGAGCATTTGGTGTGAGCACGGGGTGGGGGTGGGGGGCTGACTTGGCGAAATGAGACTGTTCTCTGGGGGGTTTCCACAAACTGACACCTTGTCACTGCCCCACATTTTGGTCAGTCGTCTGTCCGCACGTCTGTCTGAGTGAATACAAGTTTGGTCTGTGTCTGTTTTTGTTGTCTGTCTGCTTGGTGGCGACCGTGTCTGGTTAGTGGCGACCGTGCCAGGTTAGTGGCGATCGTGTCAGATTAGTGGTGACCGGTCAGGTTGGTGTTGACCGGTCAGGTTAGTGGTGCCAGGCTAGTGGTGACAGGTTAGTGGTGACCGTGTCAGGTTAGTGGCGACCGTGTCAGGTTAGTGGTGCCAGGTTAGTGGTGACAGGTTAGTGATGACCGTGTCAGGTTAGTGGCGATAGGTTAGTGGTGACAGGTTAGTGATGACCGTGTCAGGTTAATGGCGACCGTGTCAGGTTAGTGGTGCCAGGTTAGTGGTGACAGGTTAGTGATGACAGTGTCAGGTTAGTGGCGACCGTGTCAGGTTAGTGGCGACCGTGTCAGGTTAGTGGTGCCAGGTTAGTGGTGACCGTGTCAGGTTAGTGGCGATAGGTTAGTGGTGCCAGATTAGTGGCGACAGGTTAGTGGCGACAGGTTAGTGGTGACCGTGTCAGGTTAGTGGCGACAGGTTAGTTTATCTGTTCGGCTTGCAGAACAAAAGGACATGTCTTACACCGAAGTCGGCCGCATGGTAAAATACCCAGATGGTTGGGTGATGTGGGGACTTTCTTGGATACTTTGGATTTCACCGCAGCTAAGTTTCTTCATTTTATTTTATATTTTTATTTTCGTTTTATTTGTGTATTGTATGTTCGTTGAAAAAGGCTCTTTGCCGAAATGTTCGCTGTTTTGTTACGTCCGGTCAGGCTAACCCTTACCTTGTTTACGTCTTTTCCATTAAACTACGCTGTGTAGTAATTAGCAAGTGTTGTAGCTAATCAGTGTTGTAGCTTGGTAGTGTTCTAACTAACCAATTTTGTAGTTAGGTAGTGTTGTAACTAACCAGTGCTGTGACTAGCAAGTGTTCTAGCTAGGGTGTCTGGTAACTAGGTAGTGTTGTAGCTAAGTTGTAGGGCTGTAGCTAAGTTTCAGTGTTGTAACTAGGTAGAATTGTGCCTATGTTCTGTAGTCACTAATTTGTAGTTGCTAGCTCCACTATCATCTCTCGGGCTGAGTACCCCACCAGACAGACTATACATGCGCCTGTGATTGTGTTTACCCAAAAAATCGCAGGCGTCACTCAATAAAACCTTACGCCGCTAGATCTTTACTCTCTACACAGGTAATTCTAGTCCTTCAGAAAATGCTCGGAGGATGCCAGCATTGTCCTCGAACTGACGATAAATATTTGAGGCCTCGAATATTGGCATTCAAGCGACCAACGAGCGTCGGTGCCGCCTTAAAGAAGAGGAGATTACGCTAAAAGCCCGGTGATTGTTGAGTGCACTCGGGGGAAGGGGCAAATATGGCGTCGCACTAAAGTTTTGCAGTTGTACTTAGGCGCGCAGTGCTTCGGGTCGGGGCATTACTTTAATGACATAAATGATTCTGCCATTGATTTCGGCGACCGGTTCATTGGTTTGGAGGGATCGAACATAGAACTCTTTAGGTTATCGGTGATTGTATTTGTTTATATCCAGTGCTCTTGAGTGGCCTTGGGGTTTATACACATAGGAAAACACATAACAACTTAGGATAAAGTGTTGTATACATCCTTTATGTTACATTAAAGTGTTGTATATACATCATTCATGTTACATTAAATTGTTGTATATACAGCATTCATGTTACATTTAAGAGTTATATTTAATAATGAAGTTAAATCAAAATGCTGTATATAACAGTAACGTTACATTAAATTGTTGTATTGTGCATCCACGACACATTATAGTGCCGTATAGAGCAGCCATTATACATTTAAGTGTTGTATACAACATTCAATTACATTAAAGTGTTTTATAGAGCCGCCATGCTACAACATGATGTATAGAGTCCCATCTATCTGTAGCCATATTACAACATGATGTATAGACTCCCATCTGTTTGTTGCCATATTACAACATGATGTATAGAGTTCCATCTGTCTGTAGCCATATTACAACATGATGTGTAGAGTCCCATCTATCTGTAGCCATATTACACCATGATTGTGACTGCTCCTATGTAATATTTGTAAAGTAAGTCGTATAAAAATGCGCGTGTTATCAACTGTGCACCGAATATCATCTTTTTCAGCCATCTTTGAAGGCCTAGACTTGTATTGAAGGTTCATTAAAAATGCAAAACGCGTCTTGCAAATTCTTTGACGTTGCTCCACGTGGTAATGAGAAAACACTTTTAAACTTTTTCCTCGCTCTTCATTATACGATCCGGTTTTTTTTAATAATATTTTTTTGATTACATATCTTACGTGAAGTGGATTGTGGCCAGATTTTTCATGGAAGTTTTTGTCTCGTTAACTAACCAGGTCATGTTATATCTATACAAAACTTCCTTCTTTACAGAAATTTATTGCGTCCTACGTTTTGGAAAGAACATATTGGCAAGTGGCGCAGCGTTCACAGGCAACGGCTTTGAGGGTTCCACGCTATTATCAGCCGCCTTTTTTCACTAACTGGAGTCAGGTACCCATTCGGTGCTGGATGGACTCAGGGGCACCTTAACTAGTGGCAGGTACCCATTCGGTGCTGGATGGACTCAGGGGCACCTTAACTAGTGGCAGGTACCCATTCGGAGCTGGATGGACTCAGGGGCACCTTAACTAGTGGCAGGTACCCATTCGGTGCTGGATGGACTCAGGGGCACCTTATCTAGTGTCAGGTACCCATTCGGTGTGGATGGACTCAGGGGCACCTTAACTAGAGTCAAGTAACCATTCGGTGCTGGATGGACTCAGGGGCGCCTTAACTAGTGGCAGGTACCCATTCGGTGCTGGATAGACTCAGGGGCACCTTAACTAGTGTCAGGTACCCATTCGGAGCTGGATGAACTCAGGGGCACCTTAACTAGTGTCAGGTACCCATTCGGAGCTGGATAGACTCAGGGGCACCTTAACTAGTGTCAGGTACCCATTCGGAGCTGGATGGACTCAGGGGCACCTTAACTAGTGTCAGGTTACCATTCGGAGCTGGATAGACTCAGGGGCACCTTAACTAGTGTCAGGTAACCATTGGGTGTGGATGGACTCAGGGGCACCTTAACTAGAGTCAGGTACCCATTCGGTGCTGGATGGACTCAAGGGCACCTTAACTGGGATCAGGTACCCATTCGGTGCTAGGTGGACTCAGGGGCACATTAACTAGTGTCAGGTACCCATTCGGTGCTGGGTGGACTCAGGGGCACCTTAACTAGTGTCAGGTACCCATTCAGAGCTGGATAGACTCAGGGGCACCTTAACTAGTGTCAGGTGCCCATTCGGTGCTGGATGGACTCAAGGGCACGTTAACTGGGATCAGGTACCCATTCGGTGCGAGGTGGACTCAGGGGCACCTTAACAAGTGGCAGGTACCCGTTCCGAGCTGGATGGACTCAGAGGCACCTTAACTAGTGTCAGGTACCCATTCGGTGCTGGATGGACTCAAGGGCAACTTAACTGGGATCAGGTACCCATTCGGTGCTGGATAGACTCAGGGGCACCTTAACTAGTGTCAGGTACCCATTCGGAGCTGGATAGACTCAGGGTCAACTTAACTAGTTGTCAGGTACCCATTCGGAGCTGGATGGACTCAGGGGCACCTTAACTAGTGGCAGGTGCCCATTCGGTGCTGGATGGACTCCAGGGCACGTTAACTGGGATCAGGTACCCATTCGGTGCGAGGTGGACTCAGGGGCACCTTAACAAGTGGCAGGTACCCATTCGGTGCTGGATGGACTCAGGGGCACCTGAACTAGTGGCAGGTACCCATTCGGTGTGGATGGACTCAGGGGCGCCTTAACTAGTGGCAGGTACCCATTCGGTGCTTGATGGACTCATGGGCACCTTAACTATTGTCAGGTACCCATTCGGAGCTGGGTGGACTCAGGAACACCTTAACTAGTGTCAGGTAACCATTCGGAGCTGGGTGGACTCAGGGGCACCTTAACTAGTGTCAGGTACCCATTCGGAGCTAGGTGGACTCAGGGGCACCTTAACTAGTGTCAGGTATCCATTCGGTGCTAGGTGGACTCAGGGGCACCTTAACTAGTGTCAGGTACCCATTCGGAGCTGGATAGACTCAGGGGCACCTTAACTAGTGTCAGGTACCCATTTGGTGCGAGGTGGACTCAGGGGCACCTTAACAAGTGGCAGGTACCCATTCGGTGCTGGATGGACTCAGGGGCACCTTAACTAGTGGCAGGTACCCATTCGGTGTGGATGGACTCAGGGGCACCTTAACTAGAGTCAGGTACCCATTCGGTGCTGGATAGACTCAGGGGCACCTTAACTAGTGTCAGGTAACCATTGGGTGTGGATGGACTCAGGGGCACCTTAACTAGTGTCAGGTACCCATTCGAAGCTGGATGGACTCAGGGGCACCTTAACTAGTGTCAGGTACCCATTCAGAGCTGGATAGACTCAGGGGCACCTTAACTAGTGTCAGGTACCCATTCGGTTCTGGGTGGACTCAGGGGCACCTTAACTAGTGTCAGGTACCCATTCGGAGCTGGATGGACTCAGGGTCAACTTAACTAGTGGTAGGTACCCATTCGGAGCTGGATGGACTCAGGGTCAACTTAACTAGTGGTAGGTACCCATTCGGAGCTGGGTGGACTCAGGGGCACCTTAACTAGTGGCAGGTACCCATTCGGAGCTTGGTGGACTCAGGGGCACCTTAACTAGTGTCAGGTACCCATTCGGAGCTGGATGGACTCAGGGGCACCTTAACTAGTGGCAGGTGCCCATTCGGTGCTGGATGGACTCAAGGGCACGTTAACTGGGATCAGGTACCCATTCGGTGCGAGGTGGACTCAGAGAAACCTTAACAAGTGGCAGGTACCCATTCGGTGCTGGATGGACTCAGGGGCACCTGAACTAGTGGCAGGTACCCATTCGGTGTGGATGGACTCAGGGGCACCTTAACTATTGTCAGGTACCCATTCGGAGCTGGATAGACTCAGGGGCACCTTAACTAGTGTCAGGTAACCATTCGGAGCTGGGTGGACTCAGGGGCACCTTAACTAGTGTCAGGTACCCATTCGGTGCTGGATGGACTCAAGGGCACCTTAACTGGGATCAGGTACACATTCGGTGCTAGGTGGACTCAGGGGCACCTTAACTAGTGTCAGGTACCCATTCGGAGCTGGGTGGACTCAGGGGCACCTTAACTAGTGTCAGGTACCCATTCGGAGCTGGATAGACTCAGGGGCACCTTAACTAGTGTCAGGTACCCATTCGGTGCGAGGTGGACTCAGGGGCACCTTAACAAGTGGCAGGTACCCATTCGGTGCTGGATGGACTCAGGGGCACCTTAACTAGTGGCAGGTACCCATTCGGTGTTGATGGACTCAGGGGCACCTTAACTAGTGGCAGGTACCCATTCGGTGTGGATGGACTCAGGGGCACCTTAACTAGTGTCAGGTGCCCATTCGGAGCTGGGTGGACTCAGGGGCACCTTAACTAGTGGCAGGTACCCATTCGTTACTGGATAGACTCAGGGGCACCTTAACTTGAGTCAGGTACCCATTCGGAGCTGGATAGACTCAGGGGTACCTTAACTAGTGTCAGGTACCCATTCGGAGCTGGATGGACTCAGGGTCACCTTAACTAGTGTCAGGTGCCCATTCGTTACTGGATAGACTCAGGGGCACCTTAACTAGTGTCAGGTACCCATTCGGTGCTGGGTGGACTCAGAGGCACCTTAACAAGTGGCAGGTACCCATTCGGTGCTTTATAGACTCAGGGGCATCGTAACGAGTGTCAGGTACCCATTTGGAGCTGGGTGGACTCAGGGTCACCTTAACTAGTGTCAGGTACCCATTCGGAGCTGGGTGGACTCAGGGTCACCTTAACTAGTGTCAGGTACCCATTCGGAGCTGGGTGGACTCAGGGTAACCTTAACTAGTGTCAGGTACCCATTCGGAGCTGGGTGGACTCAGGGTAACCTAAACTAGTGTCAGGTACCCATTCGGAGCTGGATAGACTCAGGGGCACCTTAACTAGTTTCAGGTATCCATTCGGTGCTTGATGGACTCAGGGGCACCTTTAGTCCCGAAAAAAAATGTCTGCCTTCACGGACATTTGCACCCGGGACCCTCAGTTCAACGGCCGAGTGCGCATGCTACCCGACCATGTTTTGGTGAATATTCATTAATTTTATTTTGTCTTGATAAACGGATAAAAATAATCAGACACAAAAACATGCAAACATAACCCCACACTTTCATGTAAATATTAAATCAATTTATTTCTTTTAAAACGGACTCTATTTAATTCATTGTGTGCGATCCTATTTTTCAAGTTTTTATTATTATTACCACGTTTTTCTTAGTTTGCTTTCTTGTCTGGATGTTTGTC
This sequence comes from Radix auricularia, assembly GCA_002072015.1. Classification (NCBI taxonomy): domain Eukaryota; kingdom Metazoa; phylum Mollusca; class Gastropoda; family Lymnaeidae; genus Radix; species Radix auricularia. The sequence goes on along the minus strand of MUZC01001801.1, from coordinate 20,532 downwards.
TTTCCGCGGCAAAAATTGAATTCCTTTTTTGAACCACTTCTGATCATCCAATTTTGATGAAATTTTGCATGCATACTTGATTCACATGACAATTTAATATTTCATTAATTATAGTACTCAATTCTACTTAATTATAGTAGAATTAAATTCTATTTTTCCTTATATGGAATAACTAATCAAATGTCAATGATTTCTTGTGTTTTCCGGAAAATGTTTCGTTAAGTTTGGTAATTAGAAATAATATATATATAAAAAAGCTTTTTAAAACACCACGTTTTTCATTTGAACTAAAAAGTATAAAATAAAAATATTTTTAAAAAAGTTTTTAAGATACCATGTTTTGTGAACTAAAAAGAAGAAAATAAATTTTTTCTTGGGCTATGTTGGAACTTCCCTTCCCCTGGGCTGAGCCAGAACTGTTTTGTTGGATGCACATTGTGGACATTTTGTACATACACACTCTTACACACCTAAATATTTTCGAACTGAAAACGTGGGGCGCATTCGGCTGAAATTAAATGAAGTATCATATATAGACTGTGGNGGAATTTGAAACTGAAAAGTTTAATGTAATAGCATTAATAGACCAAATTTCAGCCGAATGACCCACACGTTTTCAGTTCGAAAATATTTTGGTGTGTAAGAGTGTGTATGTACAAAATGTCCACAATGTGCATCCAACAAAACAGTTCTGGCTCAGCCCAGGGGAAGGGAAGTTCCAACATAGCCCAAGAAAAAATTTATTTTCTTCTTTTTAGTTCACAAAACGTGGTATCTTAAAAACTTTTTTTTAAATATTTTTTTGTGAAGTAAATATCGCCTGTTTGTGAAAAACATGGTATAAAGAAATTGTATTTATTATCTTTTAGTTTCACGCTTTAAAGCTATATAATGTTAAGATAACCACATTTTTATTACCAAGTTTTTATTAACTTGCTTTCGTTCCTTTTCGTCTGTTTGTCTTTTTGCCTATTTGTCTGTCCTCAAATATTCCGATTTTCTAACGTAAAATTAAACCACTTCTTATGGTCCTAGAGATCTCAAAATTTTACCACAGATAGATCTTGTATGACAATGCAGTGTGTCAAAATTTCAGATCAGTTTGTATACCCGGCGCTCTTCAGCAGGTCTAGCTTTAAACTTCATACCTAACATCCGTTCACAGCTCATTGGTGCCATGACATTCGTGACATCGCAACGTTGAGTCACCATGACACACCAGCAACAAAGTTGTGATTGTGGAATTATACAAGGTTTGTGGCCCTGGGGGGGGGGGAGGGAAGGGACGGACGCCCTTCACTACCACGAGTACACACCGGTGTCTCAGACTGCGATGACGTCATTATGCAAATCGGGTCCATTTCCCTCCTAATGGCGCCGCTGCCTCAGCCTCACAGGACGCTGGGAGGAGAAGTCTTCTGGAAAGGGGGACATCATCAATCCGAGAAACACAAGGGAGAGAAATGAGAGAATAATGTTCTTGTCACAGCAAACAAATCTCGGGCTTGCCATCCTGGACGGATGGTTTTGAACGCCCGGAACACGTGCGACACGAAATGTGTTGGCTAAACGAGAGGAAGTGATTGGGCTTAGAGGATTCCCCAAAGTTTTCAAATAGCTTTTGGAAAACGGGGAGGAAAAAAAAGAAAGGTTGACTGTACGTTCCAACCATATATAAAAGAGAAAAAGGGGGGAAAAAATCTCCCTTAGGTTAGAATAAGAGAGGTTCGAATTTTAATGATTTCTCTTTTCAAAGGCCAGGGGCTATCTTGTACTGATGGAAGTGGGGAAGGGGTGGGGGAGTGGGAGGAAAAGAAAAAAGTTAGTGTGAAAGGAAATACGTGTAATGATGGTATTTGGTGATAGGCATGCTTGTGTGTTAGCTACCAGTTTTGTTGTGTTAGCTATTAGTTTTGTTGTGTTAGGTATTAGTTTTGTTGTGTTAGCTATTAGTTTTGTTGTGTTAGCTATTAGTTTTGTTGTGTTAGCTACCAGTTTCGTTGTGGTGGCTATTAGTTTTGTTGTGTTAGCTACCAGTTTTGTTGTGTTAGCTACCAGTTTTGTTGTGTTAGCTACCCGTTTTGTCGTGTTGTGTTAGCTACCAGTTTTGTTGTGTTAGCTACCAGTTTTGTTGTGTTAGCTACCAGTTTTGATGTGTTAGCTGCCAGTTTTGCTGTGTTAGCTATTAGTTTTGTTGTGTTAGCTATTAGTTTTGTTGTTTTAGCTATTAGTTTTGTTGTGTTAGCTATTAGTTTTTTTGTGTTAGCTACCAGTTTCGTTGTGGTGGCTATTAGTTTTGTTGTGTTAGCTATTAGTTTTGTTGTGTTAGATATTAGTTTTGTTGTGTTAGCTATTAGTTTTGTTCTGGTGGTTACCAGATTTCAGATTTCTTTTAGTGGCAGGAACAAGACTTTTTTATTTAAACGATAGACACCAGATTTTTGTTGTCGTGGGTGCCAAATTATGGCTTATGAAAAAAACCTTTTTGAGAAAGCAAACCTGAAGACTGTTCAAGCAACCCTTTACACAATGCTTTACACAAGATGTTCCTTCAAGCAACCCTTTACACGATGCTTTACACAGGATGTTCATTCAAGCAACCCTTTACACGATGCTTTACACAGGATGTTCATTCAAGCAACCCTTTACACAATGCTTTACACAAGATGTTCATTCAAGCAACCCTTTACACACTGCTTTACACAGGATGTTCATTCAAGCAACCTTTTACACAATGATTTACACAAGATGTTCATTCAAGCAACCTTTTACACAATGATTTACACAAGATGTTCATTCAAGCCACCTTTTACACAATGATTTACACAAGATGTTCATTCAAGCCACCCTTTACACAATGCTTTACACAAGATGTTCATTCAAGCAACCCTTTACACACTGCTTTACACAAGGTGTTCATTCAAGCAACCTTTTACAGAACATGATCATTGAAGAAACCCTTTCCACCATATCCACAACCCCCACCCTCCCCCACACACACACTAACGACTGCAACCTTATGAGCTACCCTCCCCCCCCCCCAATGGTACTTCTTATTCAAATCACGTGACGTTCATTTCGGTTAACGATTTAATGATGTCCGTTATTGAAAAGACATTTTTTAAAAAAATCTGGCCACAAACACACAGCGATCCAGGTTTGTCATACAGGGGGAAAAGTAGGAAAGGGGGAGGGGTGTAAGGGGGAGCTGGAGGGTAAGGGGGCTCAGAATATGTGTTGCAGTCCGCTCCTCCCTCACCTTGTTACCCCGCACACTCACGCGCAATTAGCATGCAGCCCTCGTTATCATAGAAACATCATTTCCAGGTGAGAGATGCGGAAGACTCGAATTCATCGATTTAAACTTCAAGATGTAATTTTGAATCGCATCAGGCGAGAGTTTTGTTCCCGGGAAACCCTTGGTCGGGAGTTATAGCAATACCGTAATGTTGTTTTAAAACAAAAATATGATGTTGGCCTCGTGGGTTCAAACCATGAGATGCATTTTAAAATTGAAAAAAAAAAGTTTGAAAAATGGGGACAAGTTTTACAAACACACATAGGTCAGTGACGATAGAGATATCATAGTCTATACAAACACACGTAAGTCGGAGACGATAGAGATATCATAGTCTATACAAACAAACACACATAAGTCAGTGACGATAGAGATATCATAGTTTAGACCAACACACATAAGTCAGTGACGATAGAGATATCATAGTTTAGACCAACAAACATAAGTCTGTGACGATAGAGATATCATAGTTTAGACCAACACACATAGGTCAGTGACGATAGAGATATCATAGTTTAGACCTGTGGTTTGCGAACTTTTTTGAAGGCGCGTGCCCTAAATTCAAACCAAAAAAAAAACAATTAACAACCCACTTATTTAAAACGAAGTGCCAAAACTCCAATTAAACCCGGCAATGTGAATTAGGTTTGGCTGGTTTGATTAAGAAAATAATATGTTAGTCACGTGCCAACTGTGGTTTGCCATCACTGGTCTGTACAAACACACATAGGTCAGTGTCACTCAAAAAAAAAAACCCTACAACATTCGACCGCGAGCTAGTGCAATGAAGTCGGGATTTTGTTGTTAAACAAGCCATCCGAATAGGAGTGGTAGATTTTCACATTACACGTCGGACAGACACGAACAATCTTAAGAAATCCTCTCCAATTTAACCTGGCCCATCCCCCCTCTCTACCAATGTTCCCTCTAAAGTTTGTTGGTCTGTGTGCGAAGTATCAAAGACAAGTTTAAAAAAACAACAAAAACGCGAATGAGTATTAAAAGCAATTTCCAACAAAGAATTTCCGATTTTCTTTTATTCAAGATTCATTGAAGATTACGTTAAAAAGTCATTTCAAACTAAACAAAACAATCGCTATCAATTAATTGTTCACTATGGCCAATTTTCTCTTTGACGTCATACCCCCTCACGCTACGTCACACCAAGAATGTGTTAATATAAAGCAAGCCCCGCAGCAGTCTAACAATAGCATTCACGAAGCGGGAAAACCCCATTAACTATCATTCTAGATTACATTATAAATCATTTCAAATCAGTAATTGTGGTCGCAATATACGTCATTGCCCTCTACAAAATGCTGCTAAAATTACGAGACTCGAACGAAAACAGATGCGGAACAGATGTCACTCCTACAATATTCTAAATATTGTTGGGGTTTGTTTCAACCTGATAGATAATTATGGTTGGTGCAAACTTGCCAAAATACTGATACATAATCAAATATATTTATTTATCTTCCAGGAAATCCAGTAAACATTTTCGGTATTTTTGTGGCCCTTGCACATCCTTGAGACCTGCTCAACAAATTTTCAAAAGACTCGAACCCTCTATCTGGCATCGCTCAGGAGGAGTTGCTTGTGCGAGCTCGAACAAACCGCTCAGACATTTCAAATATATAAACGCTATCTTTCCCCATGGGAAATTGCGTGAAAAACATTAACCCTTGTGCTCAGTCGTACAGCATCTTTTGTGAGCAATAATTTGCTAAAGTTGCTGCGCGGTAATTCTAAATTGCTGTGCGGCGTCGGTCAGACATCTGCGCGGCATAAGGGAACATTGCCCCCCCCCCCACCAGACCAGAGACAAGCTACTTCAATTGGTTGTGATTCTCCAACTATTTAACATCCATCTTTGTTAGGTCTGAGAATTAAAATGTGCTAAACAACTTTAACAAATTTAGGCTTCTCTATTGCTGACCCGTGCCCCAACCGTCCCCACTTCCTTACTATGACCAGTGCCCCAACCATCCCTTGCCCCCCTTATTATGACAAGTGCCCAAACCATCCCTTGGCCCCCTTACTATGACCAGTGCCCCAACCACCCCTTGCCACCTTAACTATGACCAGTGCCCCAACCATTCCTTGCCCCCCTTACCATGACCAGTGCCCCAACCATCCCTTGCCCTCCCTTACTATGACCAGTGTCCCAACCATCCGTTGCCCCCATCACTATGACCAGTGCCCAAACCATCCCTTGCCCCCCTTACTATGACCATTGCCCCAACCATCCCTTGCCCCCTTACTATGACCAGTGCCCCAACCATCCTTTGCCCCCCTTACTATGACCATTGCTCCAACCATCTATTGCCCCCTTACTATGACTATTTCCCCAACCATACATTGCCCCCTTACTATGACCATTGCCTCAACCATCCCTTGCCCCCCCCCTTACTATGACTAGTGCCACAACCATCCCTTGCCCCATTCTTTATGACTATTGCCCCAGCCATCCCTTGCCCCCTTACTATGACTAGTGCCCCAACCAACCCTTGCCCCATTCACTATGACTATTGCCCCAACTATCCCTTGCCCCCTTCACTATGACCATGCCCCCCAACCATCCCCACCCCCCTTTTGCCATGTCCAGCCATGTATTTAGTTTAAAGGGGCACCACTCGGGTGTTTGCTCACATCAAGCCAATAAAATCGAAAAGTTCGATAACCTAGTTTTACCCTGTCGCGTCTTAGATTACTTCCCCCCTTCCTCCTACCGAAACTACTTTTCCTACTTTCATTTTTCTCTTTCCCAATGTTTTCCACAGCCTCGGCCAGTAACACTCTTCTGGTCTAAAGCCATCTCGAAATAATTCTTTTCATCGACCCCACGATCTATAGGACATCAACCTGTAAGAAATTTTTTATCTAGGCCTACACAATATTTTTTTATCAAAGTATACGTCTTCTAATTATCCTATCTGTTACAGACGCTCTTTCTAGACAGAAGATTATTGCGTTATTTGCTTATCCATGGTTCTCGTCTTCTTGTATTATGTCTTCATGTTTTATGTCTTCGTGTTTTATGTCTCCATGTTTTATGTCTTCATGTTTTATGTCTTCATGTTTTATGTCTTCATGTTTTATGTCTTCATGTTTTATGTCTTCATGTTTTATGTCTCCATGTTTTATGTATTCATGTTTTATGTCTTCATGTTTTATGTCTTCATGTTTTATGTCTTCATGTTTTATGTCTTCATGTTTTTGTCTTCATGTTTTATGTCTTCATGTTTTATGTCTTCATGTTTTATGTCTTCATGTTTTATGTCTTCGTGTTTTATGTCTTCATGTTTTATGTCTTCATGTTTTATGTCTTCATGTTTTTTGTCTTCATGTTTTATGTCTTCATGTTTTATGTCTTCATGTTTTATGTCTTCATGTTTTATGTCTTCATGTTTTATGTCTCATGTTTTATGTCTCCATGTTTTATGTCTTCATGTTTTATGTCTTCATGTTTTATTTCTTCATGTTTTATGTCTCCATGTTTTATGTCTCCTTGTTTTATGTCTTCATGTTTTATGTCTTCATGTTTTATGTCTTCATGTTTTATGTCTTCATGTAGTTCATCAGGAAAATGGACACTTAAACAACATTTAAAACACTAATAAAAATGCAGGACTGAACACGAACCGTAGATAAGCGCGGAACGCAATAATCTGACGTATAGCAGGAGCGTCTTTAACTGATAAGATAAGAATATAAGATAAGAATATAAGATAAGAATATAAGATAAGAATATAAGATAAGAATATAAGATAAGAATATAAGATAAGAGGTCTTGTCTCGCTTTTATATTAGAGTTATAAATGTTAATTGAGAGTTGGTTTTCCTCGTTTGTTCAGCCAACCCATTATCCCTTTCATGCTGATTCTTTTACAAAAGAACATGCTTCTTTCATTTTGTATCCTTAAAAAGTCCTTATGTTGTCCTTTTTGTTCCTTATTCATTCACACAGCTCATGCCATGCCATCTTATCCAATCATATGAGATCAAGAGCAACAGAGCCCGTCCAATGACGTTCCGCAGTCGTTTCGGTGGCATGTTGTCTAGGAGTAACAGCAGTGATTAGCAGGAGTGACACACTTCAAGATGGGAACACGGTACTGAACGATGACAAATATACTGCACCGAAAATAACACGCCGTTTTTAAAGTCCTATTAAATTTATTAAAAGGAGTTGTAGTTTTTCTCCGCTAGTGATTGGCTGTAGGAGTCTGTAAGAGTTTGAGGGGACCAATCGCTATCGAGGACCGGACAAACTGCCTTTTGTTATTATCATAGCTTTCCAGCCTTTCATCCTAATTATCAATGCATCCCATTTATCCACCCATCGATCCAACTTTCTATCTGTCCTTACGTACCATCATCCATCCATCTGCCTTTAGAACCATCCCGTAATTTATTTTTTTGTGAAAACCACCAGCGGATCCCCCCCCCCCAACGTGTCTATTTGCTCGTGTAATGGATATTTATATTCCCTTTACCTGCATCACATCCGCTTAGCGTCAAATGCCGGCGGCAAAGAGGAACTGTCAAGTATTACTTAGCAACGTCTCTGTTGACTGTCTGGACTGTTGGTGGACTGATCGGCCTAGTGGAATAACATAATCTAACACTCGACTTCGTCGGAGGCGACAATTTTCAGCAACTCGACGTCATAGACAAAGAAGACGCTAAAAGATGTGATATTTTGAGCTGTCTTCGAAGGTGTCATAATCCTCGGGCTGTCTCAGAAGGTGTCATATCCTGGTGCTGTCTCAGAAGGTGTCATATCCTGGTTCTGTCTTAGAAGGTGTGATATTCCTAGGAATGTCTTATGTGTCACATCCTATGACTGTGTTAGAAAGTGCAATTCCTTTTGTGACGTAACACAGAAAATTCGTTCTGATTTGGAAGAAATAAAGAAGAATAACCGTTTTTGTTTTCGTATTACCGTCTAAATAACTAATTATAATATTATGAAAATTACTGTTACACAATAACAGTGTGTAAGTTACAAAAATATAAATTGTTAATACATAGGGGGAAAAAATGCTACAAATATTACTAAATTTTAATCAAATTTTAATCGATCAAATTAATTCTAATCGAATAATTTTTTTATAAAAAAATTAATTCATCAAATAATTGTTAATCGCCACAGCCCTATTATTTTCCTATGACAATAAGAAGATGTCATGTTGTTCGTGAGTTCCAGTGTTGTAGCAGCCTGTGAGTTTAAGGAGTAATTACACTACCCGTGGTGAGGCTATATCCACTTTAACGTTACATGCAAAAAAATATTTATTTGAAAGTTTGTATATTTTTTTGTTTTACTCGGTCAAAAACCTAACTTTTCGTGTGTCCGTTTCCATCCGGGATAGTAAGAGAGGTCAGAGAATACCACCATCTTCAAAGTTGGCAGAAGTCCTTTTTACTGCCTGGCCTTGTTTTGTGGCAGGCCATCAGGCGGTCAATGACCTTCATGTTTGACTACGATGGTTGTCGGACATACTAAACAAGAAAGTTGGCCTTTTATACAACTGTTAATATTTATATAACTATAGATCTCAGCGGACGTCAGTCAGTTCTGAGAAGAACCGTCCGACAAAATGACACCCACCCGTCTGACAAAGTGACACCCAGCACACCCACCCGTCTTACAAAGTGACACCCAACAAACCCACCCGTCTGACAAAGTGACACCCAGCACACCCACCCGTCTGACAAAGTGACACCCAGCACACCCACCCGTCTGACAAAGTGACACCCACCCGTCTGACAAAGTGACACCCAGCACACCCACCCGTCTGACAAAGTGACACCCAACCGTCTGACAAAGTGACACCCAACCGTCTGACAAAGTGACACCCAACCGTCTGACAAAGTGACACCCAACCGTCTGACGAAGCGACACCCATAATTTGTACACTTTGATAACCCCCGGTCTAGCGACAGTCCTTGGATCACTGACTTGTTCGGTGAGCCGGGTGGGGGCCGGGGTGGTAGCTAGTCCAGGTAGCAGAAAGATCCCCCCTCCCACTTTCTGAGGTCAACTTTCGTGGACGTCATTTAAGACCGTGTTCTTGGATGCCCAGGTTCCCTCCCCCCCCCCCCCCCCGCTCCCAAAGGATCATTCTGGGGGTGGGGGGAGCAATATCTAGGACAATATTCCGGGAAGACATGTAACAGCAATAGGGTCAGTGCCTTTTGATGTCATTTTACATACAGGATTATGAATGAGTCCAGGCACACCTTGGTATTCAAATTTTGCAGAAGTTCCTTCGCACTGCCTGGTCTGCGTTGTGGTAGGCTATCAATCGTTCACTGACTTTTGTGCACCATTTGTACAACTGACAATAGTCACACCACTGTATTCACGGATGTATTTATGTACACGCACACGCACGCACACACTCACTCTCAAACCTCTCACACACTTACACACATAATATAATCCTGTTTAAATTTACCACACGTTAAGACGCAATAATGGCAACCCCAAACTCTCAGCTTCATTGAATCGCTTTTAAAGCAGTAACACAATCCTACTTCCTCCTGCACACTCCGAGGATTGAATCCACCATATCCAACACGCTCCCAGACTTTATCCACAGCCTCCCAGAATTTATCCGCACCCTTCCAGAATTTATCCGCACCCTTCTAGAATTTATCCATGACCTCTCGAATAATGTATCCACAAACCCCCTCCTCAGAATTAATCCACATCTACCGGGAATTTATCCAATTCCACCCACAAAATCCCGGGGTTGGGATCCATCCTCCTCCCTCATCCCCCCCCCCNTCCCCCCACCCTGAATCCCGTTGATTCCGACTGCGTGCTGCCAAGAGATTGAACCGTTCCGACTCGTCTGTGAGGTCAGATTTGGAGGTCGTGTGAGGTCACGTGACTGTGTTTTCCCCCATTCTATGTCTCTTTCTCTCTCCCCTCCACTCTGATAGTAGATACCCAAGGGTCAGGTCGGACATCAACGATAATAATACAACGATTTTTTTTCTCCTTTAAATGTTTACGAAAAAAAAAAAATGTTCAAAATAAGCTGAGGAAATGTAAAAAAAAATGGCCTCCTGGATCTTTGATCCAAATATATATGGTTTTGCTTACAAGTGGTTTTAACTTAAAGTTAACATTCCGTCAGTCAATATAACAACAGTCGTTGAAACCATCGGTACGTCTGATGTTTTTTACGTCAAAATTTATTGTACGTCACAATATCACATTTTGTACGTCACACTATCACGTTTTGTGCGTCACAATATCACATTTCGTACGTCACAATATCACATTTTGTGCGTCACAATGTCACATCTTGTGCGTCACACTGTCACATTTTGTGCGTCACAATTCAAGATGTGACATCTTGTACGTCACATTATCAAATATGTGTTTGCGACAGTGTCAGATGTCACATCTTGTACGTCACAATCCATCCCTGTCTTGTCCTGCCACCCCTCGTGTTTACTGATCTCATCCTGGACGAGCGGCATGCGAGCTGAAAGCTCACTGTTAGCTGTGATAGGAATTATTGAAAGCGCAGCCCTAGGATTTTTCTGTCAACATGCAAAAGACGGTGTAGGCCTCCATTTTTTATAACCAGATTTTTACATCTCTGAAAAAGCCCGCCAAAATCAATGCGCCTTCGAGGAATATCTCTGGCAAAGAGAAGAAAAAAAGTCCCTAGGATCATAGTGTCAGGCCAACACAGAAAAGAAAGAAACGATCGGAATTTTATTCCTTTTTTTTTCAAAGGCCAAATCGTGAAATTGAACAAGAAGGGGGAACTTTCAAGAAGAGGGAAAAATGAAATCAGAAAACAATATTTGGAAAAATAAAATATTTGAAGACCTTGTTTTGGATGGTGTTTGGAGATGAGCACGTACTTCCGGTTATGTGGTTGGTGTTGTGTGTAGCATTGAAATCCTTTGCCTATAACATATTGTTATGTGAGGTTGTGTAGGTTCATTTGAAGATAGACATAGTTTGACCAGCAGCATTTATTAAAGGTGGTGGCCTCATTGAGAGACGATGTCAGTCTCGTTTGACTGGTAGCTTTAGATAGGGTAGCCTCATTCACAGTATCAGTCTTGTTTGACTGGTAGCAACTTTTGATAGGGTAGCATCATTCGCAGTAGAGGAGTTAGTTGGGTAGAGGAGTTTGTTGGGTAGAGGAGTTTGTTGGGTAGAGGAGTTTGTTGGATAGAGGAGTTTGTTGGGTAGAGGAGTTTGTGTGGTAGAGGAGTTTGGGTGGTAGAGGAGTTTGTGTGGTAGAGGAGTTTGTTGGATAGAGGAGTTTGTTGGGTTGAGGAGTTTGTGTGGTAGAGGAGTTTGTGAGGTAGAGGAGTTTGTGAGGTAGAGGAGTTTGTGAGGTAGAGTATGTTTGGTCGTTGTTAGAAGTACGAATAAGATGGACTTTGAATGTTGTTTTTGCGCTGACCACCTAAGCGTTTCGCCACACCCAGTCTCTCCATTATTATATAAGCTCACACTACTCTCATCCTACTATTGATGTCAATGACTCTTTGGATTTCACCGCAGCTAATTTTTTTTCCATAGCTTTATATTCGTTTTCTTTGTGCATTTTTTGTTCGTTGAGAAAAGCCCTTTGCCGAAACGTTCGCTGTTTTGTTAAGTCCTTTCAGGCCAACTCATACCCTGTTTACATGTTTTCTAGGGATGTGACGAAGTTCGAATTCGAATCCGACGACATTCGAACTTCGACTTTTTTTTTTAGCAAATTCGAATCCGACGGATTTTTTTTTAAAAATCCGTCGGATTCGAATTTGAAAAAATACCGTTTTCAGATGAAACACGGCCGTAGAAATCGTAACTAAAATTTAAAAACCTAGAGACTTTCGTAAACCCAAATTAAAGAAAACAGATAAAACTGAACTCCTAGACCCTTACTCAGCTGTCCATAGATTAGATGTCGTATATAATCATGAACGTATTTTAGATACACCCCTCTTACGAAATTGTTTTCATCCGAGTTTTCTAAACTTCGTAATAGATATGAATGGATATACCATTGCGTTTTAGTATGTGTTTACATCAAAATATATTTATATGGTAATGGTAAATAACATGTACAGTACATACATTCACAGAAAATGGTGTTCTTGAAGTTTAATCTGCCATTAATTAATTTCAAGTACTGAGGCTTTATGTGAATATGACAGTCACAACAAATCAATAAACAGTATCTTTAATTTTGTTTCATGCTCCCATAACTCTCCAATTTTAAGAACTTAGTTTATAATTTCGCTACATTTTGTTTGTCAAATTATTTTAATATTTGACTTGATTTTAAGCGTTTTTTAAAAATATAGGTTCAAATTACTTTGGTGGAATTAAATTCATTCATTTTGTTTATCTTTTTAAACTGTTAAATGCATTGTTTTTAATTACTTATTTTTGTGATTAAAAATCCTTCTTCTTATGGGGGGCACGGGACTGACACCTTGGTATACTCCCCTTTTTTAGCCAAGTGTTGACCAAATCCGCATCCGCATTCGAATCCGACGGATTTAAATTTGCCAAATCAGAATCCGACGGATGCGGATTTTCATCAGCTCCGCCACATCCCTAATGTTTTCCATTTATTATTGTAAAATACGGCACTGATTTCATTCTATACATAATATTTTGTGTACGTTCTTGGTATTCACTTTTGTGGTTTTAACGATTTTGTTTTTACCCAAACAGAGATCAATGCTCAAATTTGCTAGTGAAGTCCCTTGGGGTGTCCTTCGTGTTACGTTCATTAAATAATGCTGCGACAGTTGAATGTTCTATTTGCTCTAAAAACAAACAACAACTGTGAGTGCCTGTGTGTTAGTGAGGGAGAGGCGGTGGGAGTGGATTTGAAAGGTTTGGTTGTATTTGGGGGGGGGGGCGAATATTGGCGGGTGATTCTAAATTTTAAGTCTATTGTTGCTGATATAATTGATTTTTTTTTTCTGTTCTCAGATCTCAGTTGACATCCGTACAACTCTCTTCGCCAAACTGACTTGGAATTGTGCAGCCAAAAGTGTTAAATAAACATTGCTGCTGATGTCCACCTAAAAGGCTGTGGATTTTTACCGAAGTTTTGTTAGCCCCGGGTTGTCAGTTAGCCAAGAACCACGTGGGATCATGGCTGGTGTGCGCTTTAATCCGAGCTGCATCACTTCCTGTCAGGGGCTGACGGGATCGTCTTGACCCCGGCACGCGCCTGGTTATCAATCGTACCTCGACGTCATGAGGACCACCTCGACGCGCGCGTTTGAGGTCTCCGACTTCACCGAGACCCCCAGATGTAGGTCATGTGTCGTAGTGAAGGATGACCTGGTACCTGATGACGCCGGGCCACCCGGGAGGGTCCAAAATGACTTTGAAATGGATGTTGTAGTATCCCGCCGCGCTCAATTTGAAAGGACCGAGACAGGGACCGGAGAGAATTGTGTAACACGTGTACAGAAGTCTGTTGGCTCATGGCGTAACAGAATGGCGACTGGTGTTAAATCAATACCACATATACCCTCTAGCGCACTTCGTCGGGTTACGACACTCAAACGTCGCCTCGTGTTTTTGCTGATCTTATCCGCCGCTCTTCCAGAACGAGCCGTCGGGGGTTCTCAAACGGATACCTCAAACAGCGACTCCGCGGGAGCTAACGAGGACGCCGACCACCAGTACCCCAGGGGCTGGGGTGACCAGAGCTACTTTGGCAAGGGAGAGAAGATAGGCGAGCCATCGTATGACGCTGTTCCAAAGTATCCAGAGGAGGTGGATAAAATTGACTACGAGATCCACAATCCACCGTCCATAGATCAGCTCGCTGGGCTGGACCCAGTGTCACCTCTCACCCCTACGTCTTCCCGCACTGAAATCTTGGAATTGCCAACACCCGAAACAATCCCCAGCTCAATCCACCATCCAAATCCAACGGTGGATGAAATTATGGAGGTGACCCCTGGATGGAGTGGCAGTGGATTATCTGCCAACACTTCTTATCACACACCTTATGATATAATAGATAGAACACCATACCATACGAAAGATAACACATTTCACCATTCAGTACATTCTACTCCTGATAATTCAATGGATAAAACGTCTTACCATGATACAGGTCAAAATGAGCAGCTGTCACCGGGTGCCAAAGCTAACGTCACGCCCAAAGAGCCACCAGGGATATCTGGCACCCAAACCGCCCTTCCGGCTTCAGGCGGCTCCGGCCGCAACGTCCACTCGACGATCGGTCTGGACGGACTCCAGCCGCCGGAAGAAAAGCCGGTTATCTACATAGCCGGTCTGTTCCCGTGGTCCGAGGACATCCCGGCTGGTTCGGTGGGCCGCGGGGTCCTTCCGGCGGTACGCATCGCCTTGGAACACGTCAACAACGACACACGCATCAACCGGAAGTACACGCTTAAAATGGCGTTCAACGACACACGGGTGAGTCTCGGTGTGTTCGTGTGTGTACCTGTATGTTGTACGTGTGTGTGTGTGCAGTAAATTACGTGTTTGTTGTTTTTTTTAAATTTCAGTCCAATAAACATATGTAACTGTGTTCAACACGTAAATATCAATAGATGGGCACACGTCAGTATGTGAATTACTTGCTTTCTTCACTGCAGATGATTTCGTAAATAACTTTTAATTATGAACCAACATTAAAACACATCTGATTTGGTTAGTAAACAAGTGTAGAATGTAATTCATCTGTTGGAATATTTTCGTTCTGCTGCCATGCGATTGAAGGCTTGCAGTGAGTCTGTAATCCGTCTCGTGGGATTTGTCAGACAATATTTGGAGAAATGATTAATGAGAGGAGATATGCATGGCTTACTCTGATTATTCCATCTGTCACGGATTGTCAATCGATTACAAGCAAATCATCATGGGAAGGCGTGTCCGAGCAAGTTATACGATATAAGCAAGCCTTAACACATGTTTTAACACATGGTTAACACATGTTTTAACACATGGCTTAACACATGTTTTAACACATGCCTTAATACATGGTTTAATACATAGCTTAATACATAGTTTAATACATGGTTTAACACATGGTTTAACATATGCCTTAACACATGCCTTAACACATGGTTTAATACACTGTTTAACACATGCCTCGATACACGATTTAACACATGCTTTAAAAAATGGTTTAACACATGCTTTAACACATGATTAAACACGTGGTTTAACCAATGCCTAAAACATGATTTAAAACATGGTTTAACCCATGTCCTAACACATGCCTCAATACATCGTTTAACACATGCCCTAACACATGCTTTAACACATGACTTGACACATGGTTTAACACTTGCCGTAACACATGGTTTAACACATGCCTCAACACCTGTTTTGATATTATATAAACTCACTCTTAAACCCACGACATGCCACGTAATTTAAAACGACAATAAAGGGAAGTTCACCTACCTTATTTTTTATGATCAATTAAATTTTTTCAAATTTTATTTTATCATCTGTTCAAATATTTCTTTTAAGCGCTGATCAAATATTAAGGATATGTGAATATGACTCGATGAAATTTGAGAACCGCTCCTTCGTCCGTTTAGCCGCCCCCCCCCCACGCCCCTTATTTTTACTTCTTGTGTGAGCGTTTGTATCATCGTGTCAGTTCCCCAGTTTTTTGTCGTGGAATGGTTGAATTAAGAAGGCTTTTCATTGGTCGGCAGTTAACCTTGCAGAAGAGATGAATGGAAGGTTTTGATTGGTCGATGGGTGCTTGAACGCGCGATAAATAAAAGTAAATGGCGGTCAGTCTTACCAAGAGGAAAAAAAATGTGACAAGTTTTCCGCGATAGTTGTATGAGTAGACACTGGATAGTTGTGTGAGTAGACACGGGTTAGTTGTGTGAATAGACACGGGTTTTTATTCCGGTTGCCGGGAGAAATTATTGTGCGAATGACGTGGTCTTTTGTTGATGGAAACTCTCCTCGGACTTGTGGCAATGGAGGCGGAGATGTGAGTGAGTGTTGGCGTGTAGGGAGGGGAAGGTAAGGAGGGGAACGGTGGACCAGGAAACGAGAGAAAATGAAAGAGAAAAGAAGGAGGGGAAACAGAGAAAGAGAGAAGAGAAAGAGACAGAGACAGAAAAGAGAGAGAGAGAGACAAAAAGAGAGATATACAGAAAGAAAGAGAGAGAGAGACAGAAAGAAAGCGAGAGAGAGAGAGAAAAGAAAGAGAGAGAGCGAGAGAGAAAAAGAGAGAGATAGTGAAAAGAAAGAAACAAAGAGAGAGAGAAAGAGAGATAGTGAAAAGAAAGATAGAGAGAGAAAGAGAGAGAGAGAGACAGAAAGAAAGAGACAGAGAGAGAAAAGAAAGAAACAGAGAGAGAGAGAGAGAGAGAGAGAGAGAGAGAGGAGGACTAGACAAAGAGCCGTTATTTGGCTGCGCTACGTATTCAGATAAAACTGGCGCTTTTGAGAACGAGGATGGCGTTAAACCGATGGACACAGACTTCAGGACACAACATGCCGGTAGAACAACATGAGTACTTTCTGGATACAACATGCCGGTAGAACAACATGAGTACTTTCTGGATACAACATGCCGGTAGAACAACATGAGTACTTTCTGGATACAACACGCCAGTAGAACATGAGTACTTTCTGGACACAACATGCCGTTAGAACAACATGAGTACTTTCTGGACACAACATACCGGTAGAACAACATGAGTACTTTCTGGATACAACATGCCGGTAGAACAACATGAGTACTTTCTGGATACAGCATGTCGGTAGAACAACATGAGTACTTTCTGGATACAACACGCCAGTAGAACATGAGTACTTTCTGGATACAACATGCCGGTAGAACATGAGTACTTTCTGGATACAACACGCCAGTAGAACAACATGAGTACTTTCTGGATACAACACGCCAGTAGAACAACATGAGTACTTTCTGGATACAACATGCCGGTAGAACAACATGAGTACTTTCTGGATACAACATGCCGGTAGAACAACATGAGTACTTTCTGGATACAACATGCCGGTAGAACATGAGTACTTTCTGGATACAACATGCATGTAGAACAACATGAGTACTTTCTGGATACAACATGCCGGTAGAATAACATGAGTACTTTCTGGATACAACATGCCGGTAGAACATGAGTACTTTCTGGATACAACATGCCGGTAGAACAACATGAGTACTTTCTGGATACAACATGCCGGTAGAACATGAGTACTTTCTGGATACAACATGCTGGTAGAACAACATGAGTACTTTCTGGATACAACATGCCGGTAAAACAACATGAGTACTTTCTGGATACAACATGCCGGTAGAACATGAGTACTTTCTGGACACAACATGCCGGTAGAACAACATGAGTACTTTCTGGATACAACATGCCAGTAGAACAACATGAGTACTTTCTGGACACAACATGCCGGTAGAACAACATGAGTACTTTCTGGACACAACATGCCGGTAGAACAACATGAGTACTTTCTGGACACAACATGCCGGTAGAACAACATGAGTACTTTCTGGATACAACACGCCAGTAGAACATGAGTACTTTCTGGATACAACACGCCAGTAGAACATGAGTACTTTCAGGACACAACATGCCGGTAGAACATGAGTACTTTCTGGATACAACATGCCGGTAGAACAACATGAGTACTTTCTGGATACAACATGCCGGTAGAACAACATGAGTACTTTCTGGATACAACACGCCAGTAGAACAACATGAGTACTTTCAAGGGTTCTCAGTTCGGCTGCCAATTCACATCAAGTGTAAATTGTGTCACAGGCTAAACTCAGAAACTCAGAAGAAAATCATGTGAAAATTAACATCGTTTAAAACATAATCCTTAACGCCAACATTAAAGATCTTTTAACAAAGGGGATCAAATCTATCGACTCTTTTCAACATCTCTATTTCATAAGCTAATGAAATATGTGATGTTTAATGACATGAATAAGGGTACAAGAAAACACGTGTAATTACACATGCCCGTGTGAAGGTTGTAAGCGCTGAAAGTTCCTCTTCTATATAAGCCATATCTCAGACCGGAAATTGTCACATTTCATTAGGTATGTTACTATTTTTAGACAAATTCTCAATTTTAATTTTAATTTACAATTAATAATGCGCCTGCAGAATGCTAAGGAAAGTAAAATTAAAAAAAAAAAAGTTTTTCGACTCGATCGGGTATCTAAGCTTACTTTGGCATAGTATTAACAAACTGTTGAGATAAGTCAACACAGAATACCCGGATACCTGATAAATATCTTAATGAAATCGCTCCATCTTATAAAGCCATTTATTTCTATTATTAGATCTCCACAATGAAATGACAAGACCTATACGGTTATCTGCTCACAGCAGAATCTAAGAGTTCCTGATAAAATTTCTGTTGTGCTGTAGGGATAGGGGTCGCCGATTTTCTATTCCCTTGGCCACTTGCGGGGCTCCTTGAAGCATGGAATTTATTTCATTCAATTTTTTTTTTTTTAATTTTAAGTTATAAAAACCTATCATTGAAACGGATTCAAGTTCCAGGCTCGAATTGGACAGACATTCTCGATTGTCCCAGAGACACTGGATAGTACAGAGATACTTGATAGTACAGAGATACTTGATAGTACAGAGATACTTGATAGTACAGAGATACTTGATAGTACAGAGATACTCGATAGTACAGAGATACCTGATAGTACAGAGATACTTGATAGTACAGAGATACTTGATAGTACAGATATACTCAATAGTACATATATAATCTCTAGTACATATTTAATCAAAAGTACATATATAATCAATAGTACAGATATAATTAATAGTACAGCTATAATTAATAGTACAGATATAAACAATAGTACAGATATACTCAATAGTACAGATATACTCAATAGTACAGATATACTCGATAGTACAGATGTACTCAGTACTTTAGAGATATTCCATAGTGGAAAGAAGATCCAGTAGTTCTTCTAACCACACCCACACAAGTTTTTCTCAGTAGAACAAACGTGATTCCAATATTCCCAAATCAGTTTTGAAACTTTCGAGCTCAGCTCGAGGTCAGCCTGACCCGGAAGGATTTCAAATAAATCCTGTACTTCCTGGTCCGGCTCCTGTCGCGTCAGAGACCGGATGTCGTGGTGGTAAATACACCGTGGCGTGACCCCCCCTCCCCCCCCACACACACACACTTCTGCGGGCGCCCTCAGGCATCCGGTCGTGACGTTCACCGTTAGTTGAAACAGTTTAGTACAAGAGTAACTCACCAACAAGTTTCTGGTGATAGTTTTGTTGGTTTCAGTTTTCACCGTGTGGAATGATCTGCCAGGAGCATGAAACAACACGCGATGAAGCGGGTATTTTGTTGTGGAATATTAAAGCCATACAAACGGACAACATTGAAAATTATGAAAATTATACATTGAGAATTTAACACTGTTAAATACCTAAAGTACTGTGCTCATGCGACGCCCTTCGATTGACATACTGACTAATGCATTCATATTGTTATAACACAGATTTACATACTGATTAATGTATTCATATTGTTATAACACAGATTTACATACTGAATAATGTATTCATATTGCTATAATGCCCTTCAATTTACATACTGACTAATGTATTCATATTGCTTTAACGTCCTTCAATTTACATACTGACTAATGTATTCATATTGTTATAACACAGATTTAAATACTGAATAATGTATTCATATTGCTATAATGCCCTTCAATTTACAGACTGACTAATGTATTCATATTGCTATAACGTCCTTCAATTTACATACTGACTAATGTATTCATATTGCCATAACACAGATTTACATACAGACTAATTTATTCATATTGTTATAACACAAAGTTACATACTGATTAATGTATTCTTATTGCTATAACGCCCTTCAATTTACATACTGACTAATGTATTCATATTGTTATAACACAGATTTACATACTGATTAATGTATTCATATTGCTATAACGTCCTTCAATTTACATACTGACTAATGTATTCATATTGTTATAACACAGATTTACATACTGACTAATGTATTCATATTGCTATAACGCCCTTCGAGTTACACACTGTCATACTTAGACAAAAAAGATTCCGATCTATAAACAATATGACGATGAAACTAGGTGTCGTTTATAGGCACGTATAGAATAGAGATCACACAAGATAAAACTAGGTGTCATTTATAG
>MUZC01001800.1:22551-35905 GCA_002072015.1 Radix auricularia | reverse complement strand
CAAATTTATTTAAGCTAGATTGTAGATCAATTTAGTTGCTAGAAAATGGAAATAGGAAAGGTGTGATTATAGGCAATTTTTCACCTTCAGTCTTACTTGGAAAATAGTAAAGATTTATGGCAGCTGAAGTAAGATTTTCAAAATGAATAAAAGAAGCGGGCTTAACTGATTACTTAGATTTCTGACAAATAATATTAGACATAATTGCTTTTAAAACATTTTTAAATTTAGCTGGGATTAACGTGTTTTTCAAAAGTGTTAGACATAACAAATTCAATTAGTTTGCTCGTTTTTAACAAGGGTGGACAAGTAAAAAGAGAGGAAATTAAGGTATTCATAAATAGTCGGGAATAGGAAAATTAGGTCCTCTATCAAGATCTCACCTTGTCGTGGTGTAGAGGCTCAGTACTTTGCAGTAGAGCAAAGGAAGCTAACGAGATCACTAATACGTCTCATCTGTTGATGCTTTAGAAAGTTGTCTGTGTGCTCATTATTATTGAAATGTTAAAAACCTGAAAATGCACAACTCATTCTTTAACATAAAAAGAAGAACGTTCTAGGTTTTTCCAAAGCATAAGACAAAGGGAAAATCTTTTTGTTCTTAGTGAAGAAAAAGATATTACTTATTATATTTTGTGCACAGTTTTCCAAATAGACACTTTCCTTTGCTAAATATAAATACAAATATAGGTGTTAACTTTATTCGGCTGCTCAATTTTTTTTTTAGTTTGTTAAAAAAAAATCTATATCATTTAAATTATATGTAAGGCGTAACAGCAAGAATTTGTTTGTTGGATAAATTGTGTCTCAATGGAATTAAAAGTTAAATCTGCATATACATTTTCACTTACTGGATATGCGATAAGTAACATGATATAGCCTGACGCTCTACTCCATTCGTCTCAAGAACATTTCCAAAATACCAAAAGTAACTTCAAATTCGAACTTGTCATTCGAACATTGCAGCCAAGCCTCTGAGACGATCACACACTTGTTGACGTCATGTCCCGAGCTTGACATAGCCGGGGAGGTTAGGGGGGCAGGGGGGTTCTACGTTCAGACAATGTTGTATGGCACTGCCCAACAGATGGAGCAGATTGCCCAAGTAATAGCCATGGCCTTAAGAGATTAGATCTCAGGTCCAAAGAATATGTGTTTAATTTAGTTTAGTTCGAACTTAGAAGCTATAAGTCTAACCTATAAATACTGTTTTCGTGAAGAACCTCATTTCTAAAATAGAAAAAAAAATCAAAGTTAAAAATGAATGATGAAACAACATTCTAGGTAAACAACATTGATATGAAAAAGACAAATAGCGTGAAATTGCTTTAACTTTTTAATGAACATCTAATTACATTTAGGCTCAAAAGATTACAATCATTCCTATTTAGACCTATCTTGAAGAATTTGCAATGAAAGTTGCAAAAACATCAATCGCTGACATTCACGTCTAATATTATTCAAATGTGCACAGATAGTTTAGATTTAAAATGTGCCTTACTTAATGTCATTTGATCAAATGAGGAATGATAAAATACTTAAAAGCTATGAAGTAACTTTTTGTAAAAAATAATACCTTTTAAAGTAGAGTTCTAAAGGTGTTTCTTTCCATTTTGTACTATTAAAGTCACCTAAAGATTACGGATTAAATCTAGAGAAACTAGATTAGTTAAAGATACATTGTGCAGCTGGAGCTTCTGATCTAACCTCACGCCCAAATACAGTGGCTCCTTGTCCCACTTCAAACTTTTCCCGCAGAAATTTTTCACACTTTATGTATGAGTGCATTCACACCATTTGTGAAAATTGAATGGACGGTTTTTTGCGTGCTCACTATGAGTTTATTCAGCGCACGAGTGCGCATTTCTTCACTCGCCTTCTTTTCCCCATCCGTCACCAGTGTGTTCGGGTGTTTAACTTTCCCCATACAAGAGAGCACGTTAACCAGCCGCCAGACCTTTCTGCCGTCAGGATCGAGGTTTTCACACGTACCAAAACATTTTGCCTTTTTCGCTATCTGGACCGCGTCTCATTCTTCGACTTGTACGCCCTACGAGCTCCAGGCTTCTTCAATTTCGCAGCCTTTTTCCAAGCCTTGGCTCTTAGCATCACTAACTCCTTCAGACTCGTATTCCAGTACGGCCTGAATGTCTGTTTTCAATTCGATCTCGGTATCGTTTTCCTTGTAGCACCAAGTATTGCGCTGCACAGTTTTCCGTAACCAACATCAAAGTCATCCTCCTTGGTGTTAAATGGTACTATCAGTTTGTGAGATACACTCCCATATTTTCCCATTTTGCCTTCCAAAACAGTCAGTGTCACTGCTCCCATCGTGCCTTTTATCGTATTGATCTCAAATCTTATCAATATTGGTAAGTGGTCACTTCCTATCGCTCCTAAGACTTCCATACTGTGTTGGGACACTCGGTCCACGGATATAAGAGATAAGTCTGGTCGGGACTCGGCACTGTTTCCCGTATGCAGTAGAGTAGGGGGCTCTCTGCGCTTTTGAGGAGCCTGATGACATATTTATTGAGTGCAACTTCTTCCTGATGGGTTCCGGTCAGCATAAACCCAGTAAGGAGATTGGGCATTGAAATCACCTGCTATTGTTTTTTTTTTACAAATATGGTCTCTACCAATTGGCAAAGAGATTGGGTTTCTGGGCCGGTTATACATATTAGTGATCGTGTAGTCCCGAGCACCTTTGTACACCTTTATCGTGATAGTATCCGTTTTTTTTTTGAGGCACTCTATTCCAAGTACCTCACCTACTAGATCGTCTCGTACCACTGTGGCTATCCCCTGACACCTGTGGCCACACTTACAGTGATACAACGAGTATTCTGTAAGGTGAAACGGCTTCTCTTTCAGAAGCGTTTCTTGGAAGAGTGCTGCGTCCACATTACATTCGTGGAGTAGCTTGAACACTTCCTGTGTTTTTGATGCCACACGCATTCAATTGAAGTACATTAAGAGTATGGGTAAGCTGGCTCTTAGCAGCTATTTTTTCAGTTTGCCTTACAACTCGTGCCGGCCTGTCTTCGTCTCCGGCACAAGGGGGGGAGCAGGTGACAACCCTCGAGACGCCCCTCTGGGAATCACCTTCTGCCGGCGAATGAAAAGGACAACGTTACGCCCAGCGGATAAATAATTTTGACCGTATTAGAAAGGGTTGTACAGAACTAATTATTCGATTGAGGACGCAGCGTTGGCGCTGCGTCCATTGCCCGGAGGAACTGTCGATCTTTAACTTGCCGTGCGGGTTCTGTTAGTTATTGGGAGTACAGCTCTACCTTTCACCAGACCTTTCCCCCTTAAATTCCTGGGGTGTTCTGGAATTTTTGACACTTCCCTTTGTCTGGTTTGTTTGTTTCGGGCGTAGTTGGGTCTACACATTACTCATCTCCCGGGCCACGTAGAGGAGATAGAACTTCCTTTTACTTTTATTTGTATACTCAAATCGATCCCTGTGTCACTATCACTCTTAGCCAAACATTATTAATGACAAGGCCAGTAATGAAAACAAACATAATTAGCTAGGCTAACCAATCAGTTAAAAACAAAATATATAATGACTTTTTCCAAATATCTACGGTCACTGTGTTATATCTTATATATTACAGACGCTCCTTCTTTAGGACGCCATTTTTTTTTTCATTTTATTCCGGATGTTCCTGCAAGGAGCATGTTTTGGATTTTGCACAATTGAAAGAGACAGACGAAGGAAATAATTATTTTTTTTTGTTTTTTGGATATTTCCATTTAAAAACAATGTGAATTTTTAGTTTATTGGTCTTCAATTTAAACGTTTTCTTTACATTAAATTTATTTACCTTTAGAATATAATATGCTGTCAAAGAGACATTAAAATACAATTATTATTCTTTTTCAAGATGTACTCAAAACAACTAATTAGGAAACATAATTCTAAAAATTCAACTCTAGTGGGATATCACTATAGTAGTTTTATCCCACTGTAAAACTACTATGGGATAAATAATCTCGCTGTGTAATGAATAAAACTTAAGCTTTTTCAAATCTAAAATGCCTTATCCTGACTTCCCCAGCTGAATTAAAATAAAATAACAATAGGCAATGAGATCTTTCATGGAAATAACAATTAGCAAAAGAAAGGAAGTTCAACCCATTGCTCCCATGAATCATAAAGATTTTTTGACTAAAAGATAAAATTGCCTACAGCCTTATAATCATAACCAAAATTGTTTTGTTTTTTTAAAGAAAATAAACAATCATAGCGTATGGCAAGCAGAGTCGAGAAAATAACAAAAGGGATTTTATTTTTCACTGTTACTGCCCTTTGTCTAGCTCGTGCCTATGTCGAAACGGGTACCGCAAAAAGTAGACCAGCAAATGGAGGTTGCAAATTTCGTCATCGATATCACCTTTTGCATCTTTGATTTAATGATTAATGGCAGTAACTGGAATAATTTTCAGAATACACCAGCTCCTAAGCAAACCCCTAGGTTTTTTTTTTCTTTTGTGGCCACATTATTCCTTTGGTGTGAGGAAAGACTAATCAGTTGTGTGCCCATACACAAGGTATCCTATACAGACTAAAAATGTTTATTCTACTCTGGCAGCCATGAATAATGGGAAGGGGAGGGGTCTTAATCGGAGCAAAAAGGTTACCTGAAGTCGAAAACCCAAAAAACCCTACGATTCGACAGGCAAACATAATAACAAAATGAGCTGTCATTGTGTAGCAACCATGAACGGTTATGTTTTCATGTTGCGCTACGGCAGGATTGGTAACAACTATTAAAATATAAGGATCTGAGTTTTGTCATATCAAAATAACAATTGCGGCTTTCTTTGAGATGAACTCCATAAATGGAGTCGTGTTTTTTTGTTTCTTATTTTTTAAAGTTTTGGTGTGAAATTTTATAAAATGTTAATTTAATGGCAAGCTCTGTCTCGATTGGCTATATAAAGTGGCGAATAAAATGTGGATGACTATAATAAATGATACCAATTCTCTTCCTACGCTGAATACAAAAATTAGAATTTGTATCGGATTTTTTTAAAAATTATTAGACGCAACGATGTTCAATAAAAGAATGATACTGACATGAAGCTTCAAGTGTACAACTGTGTAGAAAACTGAAAGCTTAGCTAACGTATTAAAAATTCACAAACTATATTAGTTCTACTTAAAGGTTTGCTCCCCGTCATCGGTCCGCGGTCGAACAGCTGCCTGTCCTCAGACATTATCCAGAAATGAAAGAAACATACAATTACTAGGGCTACGGAAATTAGCGATTATATTCTCGAATGATAATCGTTCACAAATTAATGTTTAAATTATTTTAACGATTCATCTACCCATCACTTCCAAATTTTAAGATGTCAAAAAGTAAAAAAAAATAATTATAAAACATTGTAAAAAAACAACAAAAAACAAGTAGATCTAATATAAACTTGAATGCGAACTTAAACGCAATTTCCAACAAAGAATTTCCGAATTTTTTTATTGAAAGGAAATCATTTCAAATCAGTAATTCTGAAAGTTAAAAAAAAAAAAAACGCTTTCATATACCCACCCGGTACAGCACAACAAGAATGTGTCAATATAATGCGCACCGCCTAACAATCTAACATTAGCATTCACAAAGTAGGAAAACCTCATTAACTATTATTCTAGATTACAATAAAAGTCATTTGAAATCAATAATTTTGAAACTAAACAAAACTACTGCCATCTAAGAATTGCTGGTAAAATTGCGGGAGTCGAACGAAAACATATTTTTCAAATTTCCTTCTCCAAACTTTTTTATAAATATCGTTAGCTACTGTTTGGCGTCTGTTTCAAACCTATAGATGTTATGGTTAGCGAGAAATTAACAAAATACTGATATTTTTCGGGGTGTTTTGGATTTTTAAGGAAGTCCAGTAAACTTTTTTTGGTAATTTTTTATAACAATGCACATTCTTGAAAGCTCCTCAACATATTTGCTAAAATCGCGAACTCTCTATCTAGTTTGGTTCAGAAGGAGTTTCTGTTCAAATCTCGAACAGACTGGCCAGACTTTTCAAATATAAAAACGCAATTTTTACCAAAGGAAATTGCGTTAATTATACAAAAATAGCGGCCGATAAGTAATAAATTTATTAATGATTACATGAATATTTTCGTTTTAAACTATAAACTGAAGGGAATGTTTAAAATATTCATAAAGTTTGCCTACCATGGTTCTAGCATTTCGCCTGCTTATCAACCCAAATGAAAAGCGTATTAAGCTAATGGCAGTCTGACTGAGAGACAGAGACGACATCTCTTCCGATGAATCACTGCGTTACAAAATGGAGATGAAAGTTCCTGAATCCATTGATACTCTAAAATACTGCAAACTTAATAAACACCGACATCGGATAATGTCATTCATTTCCGAGACAGTTTTGTGCATACCATTTACCTCAGTTCCATGTGAATAATTGTTCAGCTCGGTTTGTTATATTGTCCATTGAACCAAATAATGTCAACACACGTGTCTTTTTTTGTAGTTGGTTGAAACATTACATATAAAGGAGACATTCCAGTGTTTTTTTAGATTTTCAACAAGAACATTTAATAATGTCACTTATGACATCATAAATTTTAATTTTTGGCTTTAATCAAAATTAACGATAAAATTTAAATTAATCGTAGACAGCCTAAAAAAGTACCATTTTCCATTAGCAACCATTATTACTATCTCTCAAATAACGTCAATATTTCGTCAATAAGCATATAAAATGTAACAAACAAATTGTATTCATTTTAATAATTACTTATCAATTTGTGTGTGTGTTAACCCGAAAAATGAGTCAACAGCCCGACGCATCGATGATATGGCGGTGGTCGAAAGGTAGTGCACTCGACTGTCATACCGATGGTCACGAGTTCGAATCCACGCGAAGGCGAGGATTTGTTCCCGGGGACCAAGGAGTCCCCGAGTCACCCAGCTCTAAATGGGTACCTAACTAGAATCTAGCCCACGTTAAAGTAACTATAAAAACTTTGATTAATGACTTTCGCTAAAAAAAAGTCCCCAACTTACCTTGAGAGAACATGGCGCCCCTAAGGTCTATCACGCACTGAGAAAGTTCTAAGGGAACCACTTTATCCCCCTACGACCACGAGGTTATTGGACACAATCATTATAATTATTATTATTATTATATGAATTGAGGTTCTAGTAATAAAATACCTGAAATTATTTAACTCTATATCTCGTTGAATCTAAGACCACAAGGCCCCTCCCATGGTATATATTTGTCCTCGCTCGTGTTGATTATTGTTTGAAATCAATATGAGGATGGCTTAAAGGAGTTGTACTTTTTCTAA
Source organism: Radix auricularia (assembly GCA_002072015.1). Lineage (NCBI taxonomy): Eukaryota > Metazoa > Mollusca > Gastropoda > Lymnaeidae > Radix > Radix auricularia. Next base: position 28,557 of record MUZC01001800.1, on the reverse strand, counting down.
CACTTCAATACTTACTAACACAACTAGTTCTACTTTTACTGAAATATTCAAGGCTGTTCACTATTTCATTGTAGGAAAATATCAGGGAAAAAATAAATACGGATTGCGCAGCGGCCATGACTGTGCGGCGTTCTGGGGTTTTTATCAATTTTGAAAAGTTAACACCAGAATGCAAGTTAATCAACTGTTTTATTCACAATTCAAAGTTTAACAATTAAGCACATTTCAACAAAACTAAACAACGTACTCTACGAAGTTATACAATTTTTGAACCATATCAAGTGGAATCTTTTTTTTTTACTGCATGTTGACGAAATGATTACTGACCTCAAACAGCTCCCACTGCGTGTTGATGTGCGTTTGTTTTCACGGGGCAAAACAATTGTTGAGAATTTTTAGCAACGAAGAGAGCTTGACCAGTTTCTGAGGGCAAAAAACTGGATGGGTCTAAACCATTTTGAAATGTAAATTGGACAACCAAGTTGTCTTACTTGGCTGATATTTTTACCATTTTTAAATAGCACAATATTGACATTCAAGGAGGGATGGTGTCATGCTTTACAAGTGCAGAGAAGATCGATGGACTGAAACAAAAGCAAGAACCATTGGAGAGCCGAGTATCAGCATATTTTAGCAATTTAGCAGCAAATATCTATAGTGCAGATGAAGGGCATGGTATTCCATTTCTACAAAATGTAATCATTTAAAACTTGAAAAATTAATCGACCGTTTTGAGTTCCAATTTCCAACATAAGATGACCCCCCAAACAGTACTGGATGGACAACCAATCCATTAATTGAATCGATTGTGGATTTGTGTGTAACTTTTGAATTTAAATTTCTGGAGCTATAATCAGTTTAAGGATTTTAAATGAATGTGAGACCTATGATCTCTCTTGCGCCATTCGGGTTCACGTGAGTGAAGTATGTCATGAATTAGCGGAAGAGGCTCATATTCTCTTCTTACAAGTTCCTTAGTCCTCCCAGAGAGTCACGGATTCAATCTCACAGAAGGCTGGGTCTTGTTCTTGTGGCTAAGGGCATCCGTAGTCCACCCAAATCCGAATGGGTACACGATAGCATTTGGGGAAGTTAAGAAGGCTTGGCATTTGCTAGTAACACAGTCCCCTCTATGCCGTGGCTATAAACACTTGTGGACGCTGTTTATTTGCACCATAGGCCAACAGTGTCTGAAAGGGAAACTTACTTTACTTTTTTATTCCTTACACGTATACCAAAAACAATTGTATTTACAATAGTTACAAAATGACTTTTTAATAAAGTTTCATGACTTTTTGCATTGTGTTTTATTTCCTCGCTTATTAAAACATACGTCTAATTCAGAATAAAAATGTTATTAAAATACCATCAACTTAAAAACAGTTGAAACAAAAAATGTTGATTTCCATCATCAACATATTTTAATACAAAATGAAGACGATAGCACATGAACGATAAGCAATGAAGATTTAAGATTATTTTTTCCAAACTTTTTGGATGATATAATTTATATCCAAAAATACATAAATACAATTATATTTTCAACTATGTGGGTGTAGATCTACAGTTAGGTAAAATATTTTGTCAGTCAGAAAGAACACTTTATCTTGAAATAAATTTTCATTTTAATATCTGATGTACATTACAATTTAGTTAACAATGTCGATAGACGACAAGCACCGGTACAAAAATATTTCAATATTGCGTTGTTCTTAAGAAGATTTAGTTGACAAAATACAATTTTTAAATTTATTTTATCGTTAATTTAAATTCATTTGAAATTTAATTTACATTACTGTGAGAAATTGTATTATTATCGTGTGTTACTTGAAAAAGTATGCTCGAGCTTGCACACGCAACAACTCCTGAACCATACCGGATAGAGGGTTCGTATCTTTTGCAAATAGTTTTTGGATGTACACGGGCGAAAAAAATATTCATGAAAAGGTTTGCTGGATTTCCTGAAAAATCAATTTTAAAAATGTTTTAAAATCTAAAAAAGATCAGTATTTTGTCAATTTCGCTCGAACCATAACATCTATCGGGTTGAAACAAACGCAAGAAGGTATTTAATAATAATTAGAACAATGTTGGAAAAAGAATTTTTGAAAATATCTTTTCAATCGACTCCCCTAATTTTAGCAACAATTTATAGATAGCAATTTTTAATTATTTTTTTTTTACTTTTAGAATTATTGATTTGAAATAACTTTTAATGTAATCTATAATAATTTCCCTTTTATATGGACAAATTGTTTGAACTTGCGTTTAAATACTCATTCGAGTTTTTTTTAAACCTTTTTTCTTCACTAAAGTCGATATTCACCTTAAATGTCTCAAACGTTTTCCTCCAGCCCTAGCCTACTTACATTTCCATGTGTTAGACACCCCCACCACCACCACCTCAACATTTTGCGTCATAGCACTGTTTAAGCTCTGCCGCACCACCATCATACATTTTTTGGGGTCAATGTTCATGTAAACTTAACAGAATACAGAATCTTTTTTTCTAAACGAACAATCGTACTGCAATGATCGTTTTCATCTGTGTTGGCCGGGTTCCAGGTCTTCAACATGTTCTGCAAATCAGCAAGTCAGACTGTTCAGGGTGAGGCGTGGATGCATCCAATAGGATGGCAAACATCCTCGAAGGTTTGGAAAAAACTGTGGTGCATAACGGTAACAGTCTATTCGATGTTTCTAGCCTGTGGAGCGAAATCCTTTTTTGGTGCACATAAATTTTGGGGAATTTTTTTTCAGTTCACGCCACCGTACCCAACCCCACCCTGGCCACTTTAAAACAAGATCAAAGCATTGTTAATTTCAATTCCGAGCAACCTCAAAATCTTTCAAGAATCCCAACATCTGAGGAAGTCTCTATGCAGGGGACTGTGGTGTTGTGTTATCTATTCAGTACTAAGGAGTGAGAGTGGTCACTTTTCACACTAAATGTTTTGGAAGAATTGCTAAAAATATTCTAGGGCTTTATATTATATCAATTAAAAGCAATATTTCCCCCCCCCCCACACCCGCAAGCTCAACTTGAAAGGTATCTGTAAAAAGACATTGCTTTGAAATTACTTAACAAATAATAAACTACTGAATGAGTTGGGCTTGTTTTGAACCTTAACTTTCTTTAATATTGCGTGTTTCGATAAGTTATGGACATTATTTTTATTTGTCCTAAGTAGTTTGATATGTTATGAATCTTCACTTTCTTTAGTATTGCGTGTTTCGATAAGTTATGGACTTTTCTTTCATTTGTACTAAGTAGTTTGATATGTTATGAATCTTAACTTTCTAAAGAAATTTAAGATCCATACTGAGTATTGAAATAAATTATGGACTTTTCTTTCATTTGCTCTAAGTAGTTTGATATGTTATGGACCTTAACTTTCTTTAGTACTGAATGTTTCAATAAGTTATCGACTTTTCTTTCAATTGTTCAAAGTAGTTTTGTATGTTATGGACCTTACTTAGTTCTAAATGTTCGATGAGTTATTTACCCTACTTTATTTCTTACTTAACAGTTTGTTTTATAATGGACCTAACTTTTCTATTGAATATTAATTATCTTCTGGGTCGAGTTCTAGACACTTAGAACCTGGCTCATTATATCACATGCGCACCTCATCAATTACTAATTAGTTCGAGGTATTGTGGTACTTAGTTCTCAAAAGTAATATGTAGTAAAGGGGCAGGGGTGTAAGAAGGTGGGACAGTTTGTAAAAGGAGGGAGGGGATATCCGGCAATATGTGACGTCACTGTGTTTTATATTAAATTTTAAATATTTTGTTATTTTAAAAAATCGAAAGTGTGACGTACTTTGGGGTTTGGGGTACAAGATTTGTGACTGTTTATGACAGGAGGAAGGGGGGAGTTAAAGATGGACAAAATAGTGTGACGTACTTTATGGACGGCTGCTAAGATGTATTATAACCTTATTTTATTTTGTACTTATTAATTTGACATGGTATGGACCTAAATTTATCAACGTTCAGAAATGATTAACTGTGTGTTGGCGTAATAACTGATATTAAAGTGAAAACATAAGAGGAGAGCAGTTCAAATGCTCAGGTTGAAATTTATTTAATATTTAGTTAAAACAGCAAACATGTGCATAATAAAGAACCAGTTATAAATTAACGACAGGACAAATAAACAACGAACAAATAAAATGGCATTTTGATGATGTCATTAATGACATCGTGATTTTTTTGTCCGGTACCAAACACGTTAAAAATATTAAAATAACAAAATTACTTATAATTTTTTTTTTAAGTGTTTACTAAGCAAAAGTTCAGGTCGTGGGTGGTCTAAGTTGTGGGGCGCTGGATTGCCAAACCGTGGCAAGAACTCGATTGACGGGTTCGAGCCGCGTTACCAGCAAGGTCCCGGGGCATTGTGCTAAACACACAATCCCCTGCTCGCTAGTGGTCAATGAAACTTTATCCCTAGGGCCTTCATGGCCTGAAAATGACTTATTATTATTAGTAAAAGTTCAGTAGGAGAACCAAATAACAATAATGAGATGACCTACCGGCGGGCCCGACAGTTTCCTGGTAATATTTGAAACCAAATTATGGTGAGTAAACATTGTACATTACCTTGTTTAATTAAAAAATAACGCATTATGCTGAATGTAGCACAGAATTTTGACTCAAAAGATTATTTAAACCTGTATTTTTTTTCTTCATCCGAAACAGTATTAGAAAATGTGAAATTGATAAAATGAAGGTCAAATTAATTTTTAAAATGAAAAAATATATATATACCAAAAACACAACAAACAAAAAACGAAAACAAACAAATTCAAATAAGAAACCAAAGAGACATTTACGTTTATTGTGAAACATAATAACTCAGGGGATTTCAAACTACATTTGAAGGGTTTAGTTTTTGTTTTTTTTTTTAAAAGCGGGGGACGTTGCAAAAATACACCTTAGTTTTATGGACGGAAGCGAAAAGGTAATTTTGAGAATCGAAATCATTTTTAGAAAACAAAATGTGGAGTCCCCTGAATTATAGAGTGACACATTCAGAAAATATTATTTACATCTGTATTACTTTAAGGTTAGCAAGAGTATTATGGGTCGTTCACAATTCACGTTACGCAGCATTGATGAGCGAAAAGCGGATATTTAAGGGTGGGTAAGGGTCAATGAGGAAAAGGAAGCCTCAAAGGAATATGGATAAACAGCGTGAAATATATAATCATTCAGAGGTTGATTAAAACATAAACAATGTGTACTTTTTTTTTTAATTTCTAACAATTATATATATTTTGTTTTTTTATTTTATTTATTTACTTATTTTTATTTTTTTTAATTTTTTTTTTTAAATTTTGTCCAAAAATTTTTTTTGGAAAAAACAAGCATTGCAAATGAGAATAAAAAGTAGACACCTTTGCTTTGGCGTGACGTCAAGACTGAACGACCATATACCATGCTCCAAAATACAAAAGATCAGGGGAATGCAAAAGACACTGATAACGTTCATTTTATATTTTTAAAAGTATAACAATTTCCAAATTAATTAGAGAACTAAATATATATATATATGTGCCTTCTCTCAACCCCACCCAAAACTCAAACCAACACAAAAAAATATTTCAAATCTTTTTCTTTGCGGCACTGAAACATTGTCCCCGCAGTGTTTCCGTAAAATTAGCCACCCAGTTTATTCTGACACTAACTGATATCAAAAGATTTTTTTTTTAAATTTCATCACATATTATAACTGTGATCATAACTTAACGATTAACAGTTGTAATGTGTTTATCATTTCAATGTGTACTTAATAAAAAGCCAAAGAATCAAAGAACAAAAAGACACGATTCTTTGGTGATAGCAGAGGTTACTTAATTACAATATTTACATATGTTCACATTCTTTAGCTGACTCGGTAATCACGGACTTCGACCGTTACAACACTGGACGTCATCAGGGTTGGTGCCACCCCCTGGGTCAGCCCAGCATTTTGTTCGCCCTCCTTACATATATATA
>MUZC01001800.1:3498-22542 GCA_002072015.1 Radix auricularia | reverse complement strand
TATATATATATATATATAACGATACCAAAACAACTCTGCAGGTGGCTAAAATGTCACCCTTTGGTTTAAAGGGAGCAAATGAATGCCGCCGGTAGCACACCCATACTACGCCGCTGGTTACATGGCATTGTAATCACTATACTAGTGTTTGTTTCTTTATGGTCATCGCTTATTCACACAATCTCTTTCATTTTTATGACTCTCAGCACACCTTAGCAATTGCTCGTCTTTTCTACTTTCTTGGCTTCATCGCTCGATTTAAGCTCTCTTTTACACAATCCTAGAGTTAACTATAGGATTCGATTTACTGTCATTCTTCTGCACGCTCTTCTTCTTTATACAAACTTTTTTTTTGTCTTGCTTCTTTTTTTCTTCAGCCATGGGCTTAATCTCACGTCGACTTAGCCACTCTCCTACTCATGTCATTCAAGCCATACCCCTTCTTACTTCATTCTTCCACATACCCACCCCGTCTTACGCCATTCTTCTCCTTACACTCCTGACCATCAAATATCAAGTTTTCGCACGTTCCTTAACTGTAAACAAAAATCAATTTAAATATTTGGTATGATACATCGTGCAGTGCACAATTTTATAGTATGCATAATAATTTCAAGTGTTAAACATTTACATTTCTTTTCGAAACAAATACATTATTTTATTTAGATTGAAAGGCCACTTAAGTTCAGGGCACAAAATTACAGAAACGAAAAAGACGACAAAATAATTGAATGAATTTTACTGGAGAATAGAATTATTTTAACTCTGCTGGCACTTGTATTTTTTTAGTTTCAGGGTTGCTCAGAAAATTGTAAGAAAGACAAAGCATTAACTTTTAATTCACGTTCGTTGCGTGAAGCCTTAAGCAAATAATTACAGACGACATAATTATAAAAATGTACAAATATTCGACTTTTCTACTTCTAAAATTTGAACTGTAATTTCTAAAGGAGTAAAGGAGCTTTATATCGTAAAATGTCACGTACAATGCTGGATTTAGACTTGATTAGGCTCTAAGCTATTATACCTGGGGCCCTTTTGTAAGTCCAGATATTCTATGCCAGTGCCAAATATGACTAATGCACACACGGACAATTTTTTAGCCCCCCCTCCCAAGAAAGTGGGTGATCTAAGTCTAAGCTATAGCTTTGTGTAGCTTACACGTAAATCCGGCTATGCTAACGTAACCCGAATAACCTCTATCATAGCGTGTTTCTGCTCTCTTTTCGACATCTCTTATCTGTTTTCGGCAAATCCCAAACATTTAACCCGACTTGAAAGAATGTCCCACCCCGTCTTGTTTAATTAACGCCGTTTGAAAAAAAAATAATCACCGTCCCACCCCGCCCCAACACATAACAGTATATCCGATAGCAGGGTACCTGGCGTCATGTTTGGCATCAAACCAATCAAAACGTTCTGCGCGTCCCCCTAACCTTCGCGATGAAAACTTTTTTTTAAAAAACATGTTTACAGTCCCAGAAATCGAAGGGATTAACGTGATTGGAGTTAATGAAAAGAAATGCTATTGATCTTAATTTTTTGTAAGTCCTTCTTTCTTATTTAATAAAATTGTAACCCAAAATAGTGATATTGAGGTTTGTTCCCTCTTCGATTGGTATTTATTTTAATTAATTTATAAAATTGATGTCTTAATTAATCTGGGAAAATTGCAAGAAATAAATTCAACTTAAGCTACAGATTTTTAGAAAAAGTATAAGAAAAGTGAAAGGAAATATATTTTTTGCTTAGCGGGTAATCAAAACGAAGAGATATTTACTACCCGAAGTCTTAGAAAACAAACTCAATGCAAGTGCTTGTATTTGAAGTACTGTGTTGGAAATTAGCACAATGATGAGACAGTCGGAAATATCTTTAAAGGGAGCGAGAACCTAAAACAAATTCCCCGCAACTCTACTCCAAGTCAGTACTAATCCTAACTCCTGCTTTATTGAGTCCCCTTTTTTCACATTTCTCCTCACCGACAGAGTGTAAGCCACGCCAAAAGTTCACCGCTAGATGTTCACAAGTGTGAGTTGACAGCGGAGCTAAACTGTTTATCTGAATTAGCCTAAACTTCAATTATCGAAAGGCGTTTTATTCTTCGGCCCAGACTCCCGCATCGGTGGGCTGTTGGAACTCCAAAAAAATCTTTTAAGTCTCTGCAATGTTGGGGTTGAAGCGGTCATTAAACTCCAACTTGTATACAGTTGCAGTTGTGAGAATTTCAATAAAAGTTTGTTGTTTTCTTTTTTTTTCAAAGATAGAAAGAGATGAATTCTCAAATTCCAGATAAGGATGACGGAAAATGAAAAAAGGAAAGTGGAAGAAGAAAATGGACCAAAAAAACACAATTATAATTATATGTACACATATCGTTCAAAGACAATCTCTTCCTTTATAGAATGTCAAACTTTACAATTTTTTTTTTAATAAAACTATTTATAATTCATGTTAAACTTTTTAAACCCGCAATGTCATTAACCTAAACGCAGATGTTCTAACTTGAGGCACACGCCCATGTTTGGCTTCTTATAAAATCTCCCGTGAAGTGTGTGCGGCAACTTTGAGGTGACAGCCAGACCAACAATTTATTTTAAGACGAACGTGATAAACGATTTAGGATAAGATCTCGACTTTTCTTATCCGTGGCATTTCCAACGTTCAGTTTCGGGAATCTATAAAAATTTCATAAAGTATATGAAACAATTATTATTAATATTATTAAAAAATTGCCATTACTCTAGGCTAGCACGCCGAACGCGACCCTCGAGGGATGTCTTCTTCGTCCCGCTGTTCTCGAACAAGGAAAAGTGATTCCACTTGCAGGTGCGCATGCTGCCGCAGACACCCTCTTCTCTGAGCAGAGGGCAGTTGCTCCCGCCATTCTTGGGGATCTGCACGACTTCACGCCTTCTCTCTTGTTTCCCAAAGCCACACGTTACGCTGCAGGGGTTCCATGGCGCCCAGTCGGCTACCACGCAGTCGACCACAGCTTCTACTGTATGGAATGTAAACAAAGTTTTTATTTGTTTGCTTGTTTGTTGACTTTTTTTTTAAATAACTTTAAAACAAATTAAGTTTTAACAATAAATTAATACAACATTTTTAAAATGTGTGAAAATAAAGAAAAAACGGGGGAGTGGGAAGAAATAAAAATATTTATTTGTTACAAGCTATTCCAAAATTAATCAGATTTCTTGACTGGTATTAATCTTATCAGAAGGCGAATCTCATCGCCTGATTTGCTACGACCCATTACAATGATGTAACTGCATCGATCAAGATAGACCATCAACGACACAGCAACAGTTAACACACGAATGTTTGTTTGTAAAATAATTATTTTAATGTTAAATTTTGCTGATATAAGGTGCTATTGTGTTTGAGAGCTAGGGGCCTAGCTGAACATTTCAAAACTTTGATAATGGCCTTTAATACCTCCGACGAGGAGGATTCGCAACAATGACGTAACTAGAGACTTAGCAAAAGATTTTCCTACCGAAATCTATGCTTACTTAAATAAATATAAACTCATATTAACTTTTAAAAAGGACTCTGGAAAGTGATGTGTGAATATTACAGCAACATTAGTTTGATGAACAGTTATTAACTTTTAAATAACCATTGGAAAAAAATAGAATCTAAGTAGTGACATATTTCAAGGCCTCCACCACCACCCCCATAGCCCTCCAAAAATAAATAGACAAACAGAAAAAAATTAAAACTCAGACACCAACCATTATACGACACATACCGTCATTCCTGTCTTCCCGACCGCTGAACACCTTCGAGCGTTGAGTCTCTGCGGCCTGGTCACTGGGATAGTTCACCTTTCTGCCTTCGGACGGCCGACGCATCCTCCCAAGCCCCATGGACAGGTCAAGGAACCCAGGCCGTGACTTCTCGGTCGACCCCGAGGCCACCGTCTTGCGAGCGTTTGGTGTCGAGGTGTGAGGCGCACCTTCAGAATGGGTTTTACTTGTTAAAATTCCGGGAGTCCGATCGTTCTGGTCCGGCTGGCTGGCGTCGGCGGCTGGTGTCTCCTGGTCCGCGGCATCAGTCTTTTTAACATTAAACAGCGAGTTGAATACCATCGAGGGAAGGATGATTTTTTTCTCCCTTGTTTCTGCGTTGGATGCTGACTGGGCGTCGTTGGTCGAGGGGACGTGTTCGGATGTTACAGATTCCTGGCTGGTCGCTAAGTGTTCTGCTTTCTGGTGCTCATGTTTCGACCCGTTGGGGTAAATGTTCTCGGGTATCTGGATGAAGTCTTGCCTGTGTCTGTACTCTGAGGTTATGTCGAGCTCGACGTAAGCGATTCTTGGAAGTTCCTGCAACATGCGAAACGAAGAGCTTCAATAATTTTTAGTGATTTTTTGGGCTGATACCTATTAGCAGAACAAACGGGTATTCAGTGACGCGTACACATTGGCTTTAACGTACACCTTCATTCTGAGTAGAACAAAACTTGTTTACTGTTTTCTTAATCAAATAACTTTTTAAATTGCATCTGCTTTTTGAAATAAAATGCTGAAATACGTCACATTCAGAAAAGTTTATCCTGAGGTTTGTCTAAAAGTAGTAGATCTAACATTAAGTAGCACACTGTAACTTTTTCCGGTCTCAGCAACGGCAAGCACTTAAAGATAAAAAAAAGGAAAATTCAAATCTATCAAATATTGCTACATATATAAATACTTAATTAGCAACACCGTAAAAGTTCAAGTTAGTTGAATATTTTATCAATTAACTAAACTTTCGATTTTTTGCAAGCTCATTACAGTATGTAATATCTTTTTTTTTTTAAACTGAAGTATTACTTTGAGGGAGACCCTGTAAACCCTAGCGTACTTGTCGAAACATTTCTTTAAAGAAGAAGATTTGTGCTAAGAAAATATCCTTGTTTCCCTATCCTGTGTGTAATTACTGATTGCTTACCTCATTTTCCGAATACCTGATTAAACTAAAGGTGTCCGTATTATGGTTGTATTACTGATTGCTTACCTCATATTCTGAATACCTGCCTAAAGGGGTCCGTACGCTGAGTGTATTACTGATTGATTACCTCATTTTCCGAATACCTGATTAAACTAAAGGTGTCCGTATTATGGTTGTATTACTGATTGCTTACCTCATATTCCGAATATCTGCCTAAAGGGGTCCGTGTGCTGAGTGTACTACTGATTGATTACCTCATTTTCCGAATACCTGATTAAACTAAAGGTGTCCGTATTATGGTTGTATTACTGATTGCTTACCTCATACTCCGGGTACCTGCCTAAAGGTGTCCGTACGCTGAATGTATTATTGATTGCTTACCTCATACTCTGGGTACCTAAAGGAACTCGCCGGGTGATCAGGAAACGACGAGGTGATGCTCGATATCGGCTCGTACGGGTCATTGGGCCAGTTAGGGGACGTGAAGGTCAGGCCCCTGTCCGTGCCGCTGTCCATGGGGTGAAGGTCGACCTCCACATGGTCCTTCCAGCGACCGTTGGCGCAGAGGTCGAGGCCGCTGACCCCGATGAACCAATCTGGGCTGGGAACAATCTTCATCATGAAGGATACCTGAAGTGGAGGAGGGGTGTTGTGGAGAGGTGAAACTTAAATTGCTTTAACTATTGCATGGTCGTTGCATGTGTTTGTCCACTCTGTTAGCAACCCAGGGTTACGTGTACTTTTTTAAAATATGTGTCTGATTTTACATTTTTTAAAATAAATTGTCTATATTTTAATTCCTTTTTTATCTGTTTGTCTGTTAAATAAGTCTGTTCTATTCTTTCCAGCGTTTTACCTACTTGCAACCCACAGTCCAAAAATATTGATGATTTTTCAATTTTTTTTAAAGCACTAACGTGTTTCCATAAGTTTTTAATAAATGTAAAACTTCACTTTTAAATAACTTATATAGAGATATCACACAAATTATTTCAAATGATGATTCGAATACCTTATTAAAAATCATTCAAGATACAATCACCCCAGTTGGGGTTGTTTTTTTCATATTTTTTTATATGTTGTTTTGGAGAGGGGAAGCATAGTAGCGAAACTGTGATGAATTATTTTATATAAGCCTAAAGACTAGGAGTAAGCTCCCCTCAACTTTCTCGTATATTCAATTTCAACAGTAAGGGGCTATGCTGCTTTATACATTGTAACATCAAATTCTTGAAGTTTTAGAGAAACCGGAAGTAAAATACCACTTCCGGTTTCATGAAACGGCTCAAAACTTTATTTAAAAAGGCTCATATATAGGATGTAATACTTATACAAGAAATTTCGTCCACCTAACTGAAACGTTACACACACACAGAGAGTCAGAGAGAGAGAGACAGACAGACAGACAGATAGACAGACAATATTGCACAACTGGGTTTATTTATGACTCAAGAAGGTGTCAAAATCTGTCAAAATCTGTATTTTGATTATCTGCTCGATTACAATACTTCCTCCTATACTCAGTGTACGAGAAAGTAAAGTATGGTCTCTAGCGACAAGCTGTTAATCGCTTTGAATCGCCGTCTGTTAAAAACATTTGACAGCCGCTAATTTGTGCAACCCGACTTACTCAAGTTTCCTCACATGGTCTCTCTGACACTATCGCCGCATTCGAGCACTGACAGTAACCCCCACTGTTGGGATGCCAGGAGATGCACACACAGACTTATCAACAAGACGACGTACACAAACCTACCCTCGAGTGACGTCCGTCCAGGAAGATTATCGCTGACGTCTGGCCAACGCTCTGGGGTATGGGCGGGGCCTTGAAGCTGTCCAGTATCTGCATGTAGCCCTGGGTCGAGGCGCTGTCGAGTTGACTCATGTCGCCCTGTTCGGCGAAGAGACGGACGCCTGTTGACGCGTTGCGGCCCTCCGCCCACATTTCAAATTCGGGGCCGTGGGTGCGCCCTGTGGATGATAGTCGTGTCAAGATTTGAAAAGTGAGTCGTGATTGCCACGCTGCAATTTTTTTTTAATTTAACTTTTTTTTTTCTTTACAAAGGGTGGGATTGGGTTGAGGTGGGGGGCAGTGAACTGCATTCAGTGGGGTATCCAGGGTTAACACCAACTGATGGGGACCAAAATTTCAATAAATATATTTTTAAATTTATATTTAAAAAAGAAAGAAAACGAGTAAATATGTTGGGGGCTGAAAATATCACTGCTCATGTAAAAGGAGAAAAGTCCCACTGGCGGACCCCAACCCTTCCTCTCCGAAGAATATTATCACTTCTTACGATCACCCTACTTTCCTACAACCACTCTTCCTTCCTACGACAACCCTGCCTTCCTACTTCCATCTTCCTTTCTTACGACAACTCTTCCTTTCAAAGACCACCCTCTTTTTCTACAACCACCCTCCTTCATACGTCCTCTTACCCTTCTTGCGACTACATTCCCTTCCTATCACCACACTTCCTTCCTACGACTGTCTCCCTTGCTAGGACCACCCTTCCTATGACCCCCCACCCTTCTTACGATCGCCTCCCTTCCTACGACCACCCTCTCTTCCTACGACCGTCTCCCTTTCTATGACCGCCCTCTATTCCTACAACCATACTTCCTTTCTAACCCCTTAGTTGAAGACTTAACTATTTTTTTTAAAATTCTGTATCTAATAAAATTAATCAGACAAAAAGTTAGAAGAAAAATACCAACACCACGCTCACACAATTTCATTTTATAAGTTAAATAAATCCACAAGAAAACATCAATTAAGAGAAACATTAAGCTACATCTTTATGTGACAACTGTATTTCATAGTTCAGTTCTTGACTGTAACTTATCTCAAATATGCTTCAGGATAAACATGTGTATTTTTAAAATTATTTATAAAATGATTAATATTCTAAAAAATACAATTGTTACTACGCTCGTATACAATGAAGTCGAAATAAAGAAATGAAACTCTTTTTAAAAAATCATTAAAATTCATATAATAATTTCATACAGTTGAAGTATTAAAAACAACTCTATGTATCAAAAAACTGTATTAGATCTACCACCCTAGAGCTACACTAACAGTTTGTGAACTTTTTACTAGGAAATATACAAAAACGTAAATGGAAACGATAACTTATCTTTTTAAAACAAATACGGGCTTAATCTACCAAGAAGGGAATTACCAACTTGTAATTTTATCCCGATGGCCCGTATGTTCATCAAAGTTAGTTATGTATATTAAGTTTATGGGTGATAGCTAATCCCTTAAGTGGGTTTAATTTAGCTCATAAGATCCCCCGGCAAATACACGTTCACGTCTATATTAGGGTGATGAGAAAATACTGACCCCACCCACCTCTCTCTTTATTTATCTTTCCAGCGCGTGCTCAGGAATCGTAGATGTTTAAAATTACCCAATCAACAAGGGTCGGGGCGGGTGAACTTATTTGGTGTGGTGTTGCTTTTAAAATGCAACGTGTTTCGTAGAGTTGGATATGTCAGTCTCCTGGCCCAAAAGTGTTTAGTAGGACTTAGCAGTCTTTTGTTCCCCTTCTATTTCAAACCAGTCAAAGGTATAGAAGTCGTGTTTGACATTGTTGTCTATTTCTGACGGGGTAGGGGGTGGACGGGATAGGGGTAAACAACAAAACTAACCCTTCAGTGTATTTTCCGTGAATAACCTATGATGAAATCTCCCACATGACAAAACGATTTCCCGGTGAACACCTCCAAAAACTCCAGCTTCTGCTGATGTGTAGACACAAAGCCAATACGCCACAAGTCCCACGTGCGTCTCAGATGTTACAAATGGGCTCCATTTACTCACCCGCCGTGAACGTGTTGTGTTTACAGAACAAGGAAACCCACAAAAAATAAGTCTTTAACGATCAACCTGACCTATAAACATAGCGAACTCTCTCCTCTCTCTATCTATCTCTCTCTCTCTCTCTCTCTCTCTCTCTCTCTCTCTCTCTCTCTCTCTCTCTCTCTCTCTCTCCCTCTCTCTCTGATGCGGGTTTTCCCCCTTTTTTTCTTACCTCCCTTCAGGAAAATGACGGTTAGGAAATGAAGATAAAAAACAATTTCCCAAATGTCACATAGAAAAAATATTGATATGAAATAATGCACGTGGGGTCTTTGAGCCACGAGGAATATTAAAAAGAAAGCGGTAAACGAGAAATCTAGCATCGGTTCCGGCTTTTCAGAGGACCGATGGTTGGGAAGGAGGTAAAGGAGGGGGGCGGTTGGGCAGTAACGGAGCCAGGATCCAGGTTGCCAAGAAGGCATTGACGATACAGATTTCGGACGGTGTAAAGTAATTTTTTGTTTTGTATCAAGAATTCATACGCAAGTAAAATAAATGACACAATACCTTTTATCCCCATGTCATTTTAGCAGACTTTTTTCAATGAGATACAGACCATTTCATATTCCTTTTTTTTTTAATGACTTACACCTTGATGCAAATATATATATACATATATTGACAAAAAATATTCGCTTGTATTAATTTAACTTCTTTTATTTTGAAAAACTGAAGTGACTCAAACATTTCGACGCTTTATAACTGATTCTGTCTTGTGCTGAATAAATCATGCGAATAAAGAAATTCCTTTTAAATAAATCAAAAAGTCTTGAAAGACTTAAACCCTGGATTAGGTAAAAGCCTCAAGGTAAAAGAAAATAAAAAGCGGAAACCTTCACAACGCAAAGACGGACTGCAGAAATGTAGATGAGCTTTTTTGTGTAGACCAATGGTCGGATTTGATTTCAGAAAAAAAACTTAACATTACTTTTTCCAATAATGTTTAGTTCTTACTTTATAGAATTTTATTGTGTGATTCACTTTGATGAACTTTAAATTATTTTTTATCGATAATGAATAATGTTATATTATAAAAAGTTATGCGTGAAAAGGACGCCACAAAACAACGAACGTGTCTGCAAAAAGCTTTTTCATCGAAGCAAAAGTTTATGGGTTCCTGCACTTTGCACTGCAGTTAAGTTTTATTTTATTTTCGTACAGTTTTTTTAGCGCATTTTCGAGAAGTCGAATGCGCTATTGCACCCGTTTTTGTCCGTCCGTCCGTCTGTCATCACCCTAGATCTCAGCATCCATAAGTCCTAGACCCATGATGTATATATGTTTTTTTGTATGTCCTGACCTGCCATTTGTGCATCAACACTCAGTTACTCGATCCGTTAAAAAACCCCGTTAAAACTACCAAAAAACATTGCGAATCGAGAGATAACACTGGCGCAGGCAAAGGCCGCCATTGCCGGAAGTCTTAGTATTATCAAAAGTATTAGTTTTTTTTTGTTGACGTCATTAGAATATGTGTAAAAGTTTAGAGAGTTTTATGTCATCATTTGTGGTGACTTCAATCAAGATCTTAGCGGCCCAGGGGCAGAAATTGAAAACTTTTTCGAAACAAGCTTCAACATTCAACTACTTTCACCAAGATTGGCAACTACGATCTATCAAACAACAATTGACGGAGTATTTGGGCGATTAGCTGATTACAATTTAGAATGTTTCATTTATGAGTCCTATTTCAGTGACCACAAACCACTTGTAGTTAGATTAAAGAGAAAATAAAAAATTTTAAAATGTAAAGAAATGACTTTTAAATAAAAAAAATTTCAGGTATATTCATTACACAAGAAAATTCATAAAAATATGTCTAAAATCTAAACACAATTACTGATAACTACATAATGCTGATATCTAACATAAGTACTGATACATAATACGAAAATGCGCTAACACGTCCTGACTTCCAAAAGGGACCAGGCTTAACATGATTTTTTTTTATAATATTTTTTTTTCATTTTGAAATTTACTAATTTCAATTCGATTCTTTGGAGTTGGGATTGTAAACACTAGCCGGATCATTTTCTTTTTAATAAAATCCAAACCCGAAAAATTTTGCTATACTGCAGGTGTGAAAATAAACACATTTGTCCCCCACATCAAAAGCTTTAGAGAAAACATAACTAAGATAAACGTTTTCTTTCCATTATTAAGGCAAAACATAAATGACATCAGCGCAACGAACAGCTGAAATTATAATTTAACTAGATGCGACCCACGCCGCAGACTTGCTCATGGATAGAGCAAATAAAGTGAGGTGAACAGACACATATTACATCACGAAGAAATCAGAACAACTCGAATGAACCTTGGGGGATGGATAACTGCCGACGCATTGTTGGTCTGGATACATGTGCACAGTGATTCGATACTTGCCACCCCCATCCTGCACCACCCTAGCTTCCCAACCATAAACTGAGATTGGCCGACCCTGGCGAAGGTCATTCGTTAAGCTTATTTGCGCTCGTTTTGTGCTTGTTCTGGTTATATATATATATACAGGTGGGGGATTCAAGTTCTTCTGCGGAATCCCTTCGTTCATTAGAGTATGTTTTGAAATGCGGTTGTACATGTTAATCAGGATATTGGCAAGGTGATGTCCTATCATTGTGATAAGGTGTCTGTGAAATTTGTGTGGACATACCAACGTTGTCAACAGATGGCACCATCACGTGTGACAGGCAAGTGAACTTCCTAATGGCGATTATCGGAAGGACCACTAAAGAGCTGATATATAAACAAATTTTGTTGACCAGGGTTGTTAACTCGAGGACGTTCTCGGAAGTAAATGATGATATAGGCGTGAAGTATTTCGGACATCGCAATAATTTCTGCCCCACCACCATTTCCTCCTAAAGTATGCATGTAATGAACTTATTGTTGAGGAGAGAATTTGACTTCTTTTCCGTTACTGAGAACAATGGTGAGCATGTCGCCGAAATTATCCCAATGTGGAGAAACAAAGCTTAGAACCATGTTGCGAAGTTATGATCACAAAGAAAGGGGCTAAAGAACGGGGGAAAACATACACGTTTAAATATTTTTTTTTTAAATGATGTCTTAACTGGGACCTTTCGCGTGTTAATCAGATGTAATAACCACTACACAACGAAATGCATGTTATTATGTGAAGTAACAATGATAGTGAACTCAAGCAGCATATGTTGGTCTCAATGAACCCCATCCCCGCCACCGCCTCTGCATGCCAACGATAAACTGATTGGTGAGTGGTCGACCCACGCGAGGGTGATCCGTCATGCTCATTGCACATGCCCGTTTAAGAATAATATATGTGAAGAAGATGATACTTTTTTTTCGTTTCGCTACCATCAAATAAACGTAGAAGTTTTTCGGTTTTCTCTCGGTCAATGGCATTATTTAATTAACATCCAAGGAGTCACACTTCTAAAGTGGCAACGACCTCACTGTTGTGGAACAGGATGTAACTGATGGTGCTAGAATGGTTGTCCCTGAAGTTGACGAGCAGTGACGATTTGACCTGAGACAAGAGAATTTTATCATTGACACACTCATTGTTGAAGCTTCTTTGCCTAAAATTTTGAGGTAAATTCGTGCTAAGTATTTTGTGCTTGTGTGTGCTTTGCCAATTTTTAAAAAAGCAGAACGCCAGCAACAACCCAAAACCACAAACCTGCATAAAATTAATTCCTTCTTCTTTACCCGGTGTCTGGACGCTTGTGTTGAAATTTAGCCATGATAATATTTAGACAGGTTCTTGAAATATTATTATGAGGTTTTTTTTCTGCCCCA
Source organism: Radix auricularia (assembly GCA_002072015.1). Classification (NCBI taxonomy): domain Eukaryota; kingdom Metazoa; phylum Mollusca; class Gastropoda; family Lymnaeidae; genus Radix; species Radix auricularia. The sequence goes on along the minus strand of MUZC01001800.1, from coordinate 9,950 downwards.
TTACTGGCACCATGCCACGAAGAATTCTGGCTCATTAACGTAGAGGGATAAGTGGGTAAAATTGATTTCGAGGCTAGAGTATTGTAAATTTTGGGAATTCGAACATACGGCTCCCTTATTTTTTCGGGGGTACGTTAAAAATAAACAAAGTTATCGCGACTAGGAATACAATTTCAAATAGATACTAGAACTATACTGGAAAGACCTTAAGACCTTTGTCAAGTAGCCAATAAATTATTTTTCTATGAATTGTTCTCTATTCTATATCAACATGTAACACATTCGCTCTATTGTTGGTCAAATGCTCAAATGGTTTGAATGTCTCCTGCTCATGCAAGGGTTTAGGTTTGCTGGAAATAATCATTGAAATATTTAGCTATACTATACTATAAGAGCTCGCCCAATGATAAATCTCGATATAGCCCACCAAACTACGGTGTCTGAGATGCCTTATCTACCAACGTTACTTGACTAGATATAATATATTTCGACTTATTTTCAAGAGCCCAATTACCACTTAACACCTAATCACGCCCCAACCTCACAAACGCCACGGCAAAATTTTATCTCGACCGTAAACTGAAATAAGCGTATACTTTAATTCCCCTAACTTGTTACAGCACTTACTCTTTTTTTTTTAAATCAAGGCTATTTTTATTCTATTACCGCTAGACTATATTGCGCAAAGTACGATGTGTTATTTATAATAGCTTTCTTTAAATAGACAGTGAGTCTGTGAGATGTTTATATAATATTAAATATATATTATACAGTCATCTCTTGTCGATCGTGGTTAATCCGCCCCACGCTATACCAAGATCGGTAAATTTCAGTGAAATATGGTAGGTATTTTTTTTAAATTATAAATTAGATATTTTTAAGTAAGTTCTTTGTTCTCTAAGATCTTATGTGTCGTCACGACGCACTCTTTGATTTCTTGTTGAAAAAGACAGTAGACTTTACTCAGATATTCTGTTCATCTTTGATTATATCATTTTCACTGTATGCATTAAATTTTAATGGTCATACAATATTTGAGAAAACCGCGATAGATCTATGCCACGAAAGTTTTAGCGCGAGGTGGTGCTGGACGAATGTATGTTGATTGATTTCATTTTGGTGTAGGTCTTATTGGACACTAAGCAATAAATATTTAAAGTAGACATTTTATGTTAAGAATAACATTTACAGAATAAACTTTACAACCTTCAATGCAATCAAAACTATTAAATTTGAACGGCATAATCAGAGGCGTAACAACGACTTGGTAATGGAACAGTTCCCGAATTCTAATCCTTCAATTTATTCAAATAAAGTATTTCCCTACCTTTTGAATTTTTTAATATCCATTTTCCAAATGTGCCAAAATTACATTAGCCAAGGGCTTTTGGAGGTAATCTCCTAACGATATAATATACCAAAGAGCCAATTCTTGTTCAGAAATTGGTTAAATACTGCAGCCAAAAAGGCAATGGTGCTGAAGTGTAAAATAAATAATAATGAAGAACTACAAAAATATTAACTTGTTTTGTTCTTTGGTTTTTTTTTTTTTTTAAAGTTTTCATTATCAAAGAATTGTACAATGTTTTTAGGTGGGAAAAATGTACAATTAAAGAGTGCAACTAAATTTTGCATTTAAAAATTTAACATGCGCAAAAAAATTGTTGTTGTTATGTTTTTCTCACCCCTGCTAATGAAATATGTTAAAAATCTACAATATTTTCAAATGTGCTTACCAACCAAAGTTGACCACTGGGCATGAGGTCTATACGTGGGGAACATATTGGGAAACACTGTCCTAGACCACAGGGCGTGGAGAGTCAGTCGGTACCTGACCATGGAGTTGGGCCGGCACGTGGCCTGTGTCCTCTTCGTTCTGCGGGGCTTCTTCTTGTTGCCGTCGCAGTGCAGTGTGAGAGTCAGCAGGACCAAAATGATGGCCAACACTTTGAGATCCATCGTTATGAAGTTCTGACGAATGTCTTCAAGACGCTTTTGTTTTTGTTATTTTAATCGTTGTTGAAGGTCTCTAGTAACAGCTGCCCTTCCACAAATCAGATATGGGACAAGAGCTTCAAACTCATTAACTTACAACGTCCAAAGCAATCAATTCACTGAGATGAAATTGAAGACAATGTCAAACTTAAACAATAATTATTTGCATTTTAATTTCTTTAAACCAACAACCTCGCACTAATTCGAGTAATTTCTAAAGGTGAAACGCTGTTAATGTTCCTTTGGAAGGTTCACTTCAACAAACACTTCAGTTCCATGGAGAAAATTCACATCCACTCGTCGTGCCGATGACAGTGCTACTGGTCGTTCCGAGGGCCTCACAGTTCCAACTCATGTAATTCTAGTGTGTGTTGTACCTGCAAAGAGACGTTGTATTTAAGGCGTCGACCCCGGACTGTCTTTTTATTTCACTCGTGAACCGGAAAAATCCACCACCCCCGGGGGAGAGGGAGCCGAGAGCGACTTGATGGATTACTGCGGAGTATGATATGTGAACCACATAAACAGCAATAATGGACGAGACGGTGAGCTCTGCCAACGAGATAAAGAAATAGATTTCACTTCGCCCGACTTCAGCTCTACATCTGCGAGCCCGCGGAACTCACGCAGGTAAACACTGCCGACTTGTCAGCTGGGGGGGGGGGGGGGAGATTTCGAGTGTTTAGGGCCAGTGCAAAAAGGAAAAAAAATAATGCCGGTATCGAGCTTTAACTCTCCCCAATCCCTCCCCTCCTCAAGGACCCATCCGTACCCCACGCCGACCACCACTTTTCACAGAGCAAACTTCTCCAACATCGAATGGGCTCGTATATTTGAGTGAGCGCCGCCCCGTCCCCACAAACAAGGTTTCAGCAAGACAGGGAACGTTACGTTGATGACCTTTAATGCATCTGATCCTCCAGGTAGCTGAAATCCCAGGTAGTGTCGACCCAAGGTAGACGAGTCCAGGTCGATGGACTTCATGGAAAAAGAAACGTTTTCCTTTTTTTTTTTTTTTTTTTTTTTTGTTAACTGGGTGACATATGCTATATATTGAGCACAAAAAAATTCTAATAATACAATTTTTTTAAAAGATAGTTATTTGATTTATTTATTTTAGGCCGGTCAATGAAAGACTGTTGTTGGTTTGATATGGTCAAAAACATTTACCTTGATTAATAGGCGTTTGTTGTTGGGTGTCGAGGTCACATTAATACAGTGACACAAAACATGGAAGTAAGCAGAAATATTTTTTTTTCAAATTGAAAGTTATATCAAAGGAACAAACGATTCTTATCATTGTTATATGCATAGACCCACAATCCAAGTTACAGGAGAAGGCTATGTAAGTTGTCCACCCATGGCGGGGGGAGGTGGCATTTTCGGCCAGCTGAATAGTTTACGTCTTATTGTCGTAAAAATATAGGCCCACTCTTGGTGGTACCTATCCTACCTAGGGCACTGCTACAATGGCATAGAATATGTATACAGACCACAGCGTTCTTTTCTCTTATATTTTAGTGGGTGTATTTCTTATTTTATCTTATCTATAAAGGGCGCTCCTTCTATATAGAAGACTATTGCGTCCTAGGCTTATCCGTGATTTTTTGTATATTCTTGAATTTTATCTGAAGTTTGTATTAGATTACCTTTGTGTTGTATCTCCGAGCTCGAATTAGTTGCCTTATGAATTTTTACTACTTTGCTCTTTGTTCTTCTATCCTCCAGTGTTTTTATTTTTTTAAAGATTTAACTCTCTTAGGCTGTGGTTACACTGCACGCGAATTCGCTCATCTAGTCGCGCATCTGAAACCTCTCGAAAAACAAATGCAATAACATATAGTGCGTGGTTACACTGGCAGCGTAAAAACGCCAGTATACGCGCGTATACGCGCGAACAATTTGATTTTTTCCAGCGCATCGCGCGAATTGGCTTTCAAAAGTCAACAAAATGGCGGAAATTTGTGCCACTTCGTCTCATTTTATGTGTGTAAATAATCATTTAATAAATAAGAATTGGCTTTCATGCATGTTTTTCAACATATAAAACAGTAGGTCTCCATTTTAAACTAAAATCATTTTGATTTTTATTATGGATATTGACAAATAAAATTCTGAAGTTCATGAGCCCACACTCCTCTCAACAATGTCGTCGAGGTGTTATCACAGTATCAGTAGTCTGTAATAATAGGAATATGACTAGGAATTTTGGAAGGAAATTTTGGCCTGAAATTGCAGACGAACCTAATTCTACAAGTAAGTAAGCTACAATTATTATGAAGATGTTGTTTATTTAATTCAATCAAGAATGATAGATAATTTAGTCTATAAATAATGGGAGGCGTTATTCGGAGATTTTTACGAATAACGCCCGGCGTTATACGGAGAAATCTCCGAATAACGCCAGACGTTATTCGGAGATTTCTATTTATAGAAACAATCAGTACTTTAGTCTTATTTAGGATTACTTAGGATTATTTGTAGCTGTCATAGATTTTTTTTTTTAAAAATCAAATAAATAATTCTTAGTCTTGTTAGCTCTACTAATTGATTTGCAATTGACATTGTAACTATAATAATGTTAAATAGTAATATTGATTTCATTGTCATTGTCATTAGTTTTAGCCCCAATAACCAATAATAACTACTCAATTAATGATAATGTTGATATATTTAGATGTGTATTTTTTTATTTTTTTTTATAGTATGTGTATACATCTTTTTAGTGGTATTTTACTGATAATTACTGCATTTGAGATTTTAGCCATTTAGAAAAATAATAATCTGAGTACCAGTCACCCAGTTGTAACTTGAATAATTTTGAAACTCGCTGCCTATAATCCTATTTGTATTATTATATTATTATCAACTGTGTGGAACTGGAGTATGTGCGACTGGTTGAAAATAATTTTCTACTTGGTATTAAAAAATAATGATTTTAAAATTAATTTAATCAATCTTCATCATCACAATCACAAGTGGGGAAAGTTCGTTCACTACTACTACTAGTGACACTAGTTAGTAGTACTACTAGTACTTAAACTTAATCTTACTTAGTTAGTTCAAGTCTAAGCTTAATCGCGGGGTTTCCAACTTTAAAGTGCATAACAAAAACTACTTAAGCATATTACTATTACTAATAAAAGAAAAACCCAACGTGAAAGTAATTGAAAATGAAATTGGAAAGTTAAAAATAAATAAATAAAAATAAAGTGTCGTATCGAAACCCGAACCTCGGACCATTGTTATAACCAAAACAATATGATATTCACTAACCATTGGACCACAGAATCACATATAGAAATGAAATATTTAAGAATCTTATAAAAAAACTGGCAAAAAGTGACGTCAAACGCTATGAATAATGGGAAAATCTCCGAATAACGTCTGGCGTTATACGGAGATTTTTACGAATAACGCCGGGCGTTATACGTAAAAATCTCCGAATAATCACTTCGATAAATAATTATAAAAATATTAAATTTTAGGACTACATACTACATCAAGTCCAAGTGGTTAAAAATTAATTGGGTCATGACGATTCAAGTTGTTTATCAACTTTTAAATATGTTTATTAATTTTAAACTTAAAAATTAAGTTGAGATAGTATAGCTTATAACTATATGTATTTTTAGACTTATTATTTTACTTTTAATTATTCATTTAATGACTAAAAGGGAATCAAATAACAAATATAAATTAATGAAGCGAAATACTTATTTCACTATTTAAACAACTTTTGTTCCAATTAATGCTATGCAGTTATTTTGTATATTCATATATTATTTATACTATACTTGTAATTTACAAGTAATATTTAATGTTATAATTATTTTTAATATTATATTAAATGTAGCGTTAAATAAATATCCCCTAATATTAATTTGAAAATTAATATTTAAAATGTTTTATAATATTTTAAATTTCCTGGAAAGAAAACAAGATTAAATTTTTTATTAAAACTACAACTACAACAGTGACAACACCCTACTGTAGGGCCTACAATTGCAGTGCAGTAAAACTACGCATAATAGTAGTAATTAGTAATAGTATTAATACTAGTGATAATACTATTTTTACTATTCTAATACTTACTGTTACTAACTAGTATAAGTACTAATATTTAAGTCAGTTTACAGAGAAATACAGGTCCAATTAACATTATACTTATACCCTTTTTCTAGTATGAAATCATATATAATATTAATATTAGTATTAGTTGATAGAGTAATTAGTATTAGTATATGTTTTTTAAATTACTTATACTTATAATAGTACAGGTCGTGAAAATACAGTTGAAATGTTGTACTATTTGTAACAATAACATACATGTAACTGTTGACTGTTGAAGTTGAATAATTTATCAATTTCGTAATTTTTAAAAAGTTTGTGGTTTAACTTAAACTTTTAGAATTTATTATGTATAGTATAAAAATAATTGTCAAGACTAATTTATA
>MUZC01001799.1:29820-39832 GCA_002072015.1 Radix auricularia | reverse complement strand
GGCCGTCAGTGTCAGTAGGCCGTCAGTGTCAGTCGGCCGTCAGTGTCAGTGTTAATAACTTTGTCTTCCTGTTATTGTTTAATATGCTTTTTTTCTTGAATGTTATTTCTTTCTAAATAAAGGGATTTTCCCACTCTATTCTGTTTTGCCAGAAAATATTCCAAATGCCATCGCTGATTGTTACAAGTACATGGCCGATGTTTGTGCTTTGTTTGATGATTGGCTCAAGAGGTAAGTTTGTCCCGTTAGGAGGTACGTTTGTCCCGTCAGGAGGTAAGTTTGTCCGGTTAGGAGGTACGTTTGTCCCGTCAGGAGGTAAGTTTGTCCCGTTAGGAAATAAGTTTGTCCTGTTAGGAGGTAAGTATGTCCCGTAGTTTGTCCCCTTAGGAGGTAAGTTTGTCCCGTAGTTTGTCCCGTTAGGAGATAAGTTTGTCCCGTAGTTTGTCCCGTAGTTTATCCCGTTAGGAGGTAAGTTTGTCCCGTTAGGAGATAAATTTGTCCCGTTAGGAGGTAAGTTTGTCCCGTAGTTTGTCCCGTTAGGAGGTAAGTTTGTCCCGTTAGGAGGTAAGTTTGTCCCGTTAGGAGGTAAGTTTGTCCCGTTGTTTGTCCCGTTAGGAGGGAAGTTTGTCCCGTTAGGAGGTAAGTTTGTCCCGTTTGGAGGTAAGTTTGTCCCGTAGTTTGTCCCGTTAGGAGGTAAGTTTGTCCCGTCAGGAGGTAAGTTTGTCCGGTTAGGAGGTAAGTTTGTCCCGTTAGGAGGTAAGTTTGTCCCGTAGTTTGTCCCGTTAGGAGGTAAGTTTGTCCCATTAGGAGGTAAGTTTGTCCCGTTAGGAGGTAAGTTTGTCCCGTAGTTTGTCCCGTTAGGAGGGAAGTTTATCCCGTAGTTTGTCCCGTTAGGAGGTAAGTTTGTCCCGTTAGGAGGTAAGTTTGTCCCGTAGTTTGTCCCGTTAGGAGGTAAGTTTTTCCCGTCAGGAGGTAAGTTTGTCCGGTTAGGAGGTAAGTTTGTCCCGTAGTTTGTCCCGTTAGGAGATAAGTTTGTCCCGTTAGGAGGTAAGTTTGTCCCGTAGTTTGTGCCGTTAGAAGGTAAGTTTGTCCCGTAGTTTGTCCCGTTAGAAGGTAAGTTTGTCCCGTAGTTTGTCCCGTTAGGAGGTAAGTTTGTCCGGTTAGGAGGTAAGTTTGTCCCGTAGTTTGTCCCGTTAGGAGATAAGTTTGTCCCGTTAGGAGGTAAGTTTGTCCCGTAGTTTGTCCCGTTAGAAGGTAAGTTTGTCCCGTAGTTTGTCCCGTTAGAAGGTAAGTTTGTCCCGTTAGAAGGTAAGTTTGTCCCGTTAGAAGGTAAGTTTGTCCCGTAGTTTGTCCCATTAGGAGGTAAGTTTGTCCCGTAGTTTGTCCCGTTAGAAGGTAAGTTTGTCCCGTAGTTTGTCCCGTCAGGAGGTAAGTTTGTCCGGTTAGGAGGTAAGTTTGTCCCGTAGTTTGTCCCGTTAGGAGATAAGTTTGTCCCGTTAGGAGGTAAGTTTGTCCCGTAGTTTGTCCCGTTAGAAGGTAAGTTTGTCCCGTAGTTTGTCCCGTTAGAAGGTAAGTTTGTCCCGTAGTTTGTCCCTTTAGAAGGTAAGTTTGTCCCGTAGTTTGTCCCGTTATGAGGTATTGAGGTTTTAAGGGTAGAGATCAAAGGTCAGTTGTTATTTAAGTACCGACTCGAACATTCATTTAATCCCCATCATATGATTTATTAGCGGTCAGGACTTTATTAAAAAAAAATTCAAGAAGATGAAGACTGCTCACAATTATTGTATGCTTGAGGAACAAAAACAACTTAGTATGAAAAAAGTCACCATCATTCATGAAATCTTGTCACGTTGAGATAAGTTCTGAAATAAAACTGTTACTTTCAAAATTAATTAATCTAGAATCAAACATTTCTTTGAGTGATTCACTTTGTTGTTACGATATTTGATGTCGTTACGATATTTGTTGTTGTTACGATATTTGTTGTTGTTACGATATTTGTTGTTGTTACGATATTTGTTGTTGTTACGATATTTGTTATTTGTTGTTGTTACGATATTTGTTGTTGTTACGATATTTGTTGTTGTTACGATATTTGTTGTTGTTACGATATTTGTTGTTGTTAAGATATTTGTTGTTGTTACGATATTTGTTGTTGTTACGATATTTGCTTTTGTATAAGTGTAAGCTACTGGTATCAGAGTAATAAGTATCAATAGTAGTCTTGAGTTATGTCTTTGATGAACCTTGTCTATCGGTGGACTAACCGTGTCACATCTTGATAGGATTCATGGACGTTCGAACTTATGATATTTATGAGCTGTCAATTACACCCAATGTTGAGCTATAGACACTTAAAGAATCCTGTCATCTACCACAAAAGTCGTCTACAGAATTCCATGACCTTACTTGAATAGGCTCATACCTAAAACTATAGAACAAATATAAAACATGATTTTAACACATAAATACATCACTCATAGAAACCCATGAAATGGCTCAACTAAACAAAACATCACTGACACATGTTATCCCATGAGATACTTTATCTAAACTTCACATCACCGAGCAATAGCAACTAACATGAACTCTTAGCTGAACATTTTTGTGGACAAAGAAAACAACGGCAAACATACAGGAACCAAGGGAGAGTATCGGAAACAACCCCGCAAATGTCAGTCTGCCACCAGGGACTTGGTAGTGACACCTAGTGGGAGGGAACCGTTCTGTTTGGTCACGTAGAACTGGGTATGTGAGTACACACAGAACCGTCTAGAGTCCAGTCATTTAACTGACGGGCCTTACTAATGTGTTGTCCGTTAGGACCAAGGGACCTGTTGGTTGTTTGACATTAAATGCCACGAGATTTTAAACCTTAAATATTAGGTCAAGGTCAAGATCAAAGATAACTAGAGCTCAAAATTAACACAGAAAATATTGAATGATATTCCAGAGCGACTCTTTATACGTAGTTTTTAAATTTTACATTATGATTAAGTTATGCTTTATTAAAATATAAATTACACATTTTTTTAATAATAAAATTTTTTTTTATCATTACAATTACGATGTAACATTTCAAGGAACGTTTGGTGTGAATCTGACTAACTCTACGGGCGAATAAAACCGATAAGATAAGCTTAGCTAATACTCCGTGCTCAAATAGTGGAGAGGTTTGCTCATAAAACTACGTGACGAATATGAGTGTTAATAAATATTTGTCCATCTACCAAATTAACGTAGCCGTTCCTACCATACTCTGCGGCGGCCTCTATGTCTTAGTAATGGTGCAGAAATATACAAATCATTAAACAATTTAATTTTTTTTAAATACTTTAATGCATTAATAAACAATTAGTCTACAGGCTGCGCAAAAGTGAAGATGAATGATGCATGTAGCGAAAGGATTTCGTGTAATGTTGACAAAATATTGAAACGTTTCATTTTTATAAAAGACTTTTCCTACTAGTAAATTTTGGTTGGGTGTCTTGTTGTCCTGTACAGTTTCTTGTTTATACAACAAGAGTTTTTTAGAGAAATAGTTGAGTACTTAAAGTACTTAGTACTTTCTCGATTCACCGAGTCAACGACAAGATTTCAGCACTAACAGAAGCAAGGATCATTTGGAAAAAGGGCTGATTTCTTAAAACGTAATAGTAATACCTACATAAAGTCTTCTTAGCAGAAATCTTTTTCAGCCATCAAGCGGATAGAGTACATTTAGCTTTCAACATTAAAGAAAAAACATTTGCGTGAATTTGAAGCTTGACTAGACGCCTGCACGCCTGCGCGCTCTTTCTTTACGTAGTGCATTCAAATATATAGATCTCTAACATCTACCATTGAATGCGTTTTTACTTATCTTTGATAGCAAGTTATTTTTATCACAGATTTCTTAGAGTAATGAAGCTTTAAAACGAGCATAAAATAATTTCCTATATTTTATTGGCTCATGGAATTAATGGACATATTACTTTTATCAAGTGTTAAAATTTCAACACTTCAACCCCCCCCCTCCCCAACAAAAAAAAATCACTAGATTCTGCTTTGGAGAGTGGGACCTCATCTCGGTTACTCTGTAAGATTCTAAACTCGTTCGGTGCGGTACACTCTGGTATTGGTAGGAATCGTAATGGTAGAGGTAAAGTTAAACATAATATCACCTCCCCTTAATTCCATGTAGACTAGCACACCGTTAACTCGCGATAGTCTGGCTAAACCACACCGTTAACTCGCGATAGTCTGGCTAAACCACACCGTTAACTCGCGATAGTCTGGCTAAACCACACCGTTAACTCGCGATAGCCTGTTTAAACCACACCGTTAAATCGCGATAGTCTGGTTAAACCACACCGTTAACTCGCGATAGTCTGGTTAAACCACACCATTAACTCGCGATAGTCTGGTTAAACCACACCGTTAACTCGCGATAGTCTGGCTAAACCACACCGTTAACTCGCGATAGTCTGGCTAAACCACACCGTTAACTCGCGATAGTCTGGCTAAACCACAACGTTAACTCGCGATAGTCTGGCTAAACCACACTGTTAACTCGCGATAGTCTGGCTAAACCACACCGTTAACTCGCGATAGTCTGGCTAAACCACAACTAAGTTAACCCAGGTTTGACCAAACGATTGTAAAACACACAGGGCATTGGACTACAAAGAAAATCTTGTTTAAAAGGTGAAATCTCTCAGTTTCTGTTTCCTAAGGCCACACAATTTTCTCGTAGCTCACTACTCATGTCCTTTAACTCTTAGATTTCTTATTGGAGGAAATCCACAAGATGTTAAAGGGAATACATGTAATAGGATATGTCCAAGGCATCTATAGATGTAATAGGATGTGTCCAAGCCAATAAAAAAATATGCTGAGAATAGCATTCTAAGATTATTGGATTATTGGATCATTATCCAGGGCATTTAAATAGTATAACGAGATCTCCTTGAGGAACTTAATTGACATGTGTTTAAAGACCCCTGACACCTGATCATTAAACACAGCTGACATGAGACCGTTAAACACAGTTGGAGAAGATTTTTAAAAAAAATATCGCAGCGACCCTACTGAATTAGTTGTAAATATAACTTATCATCCTAACTTATCATCCTTGAAGAGTTACATTTTCATCTTTCTGATTAGCTCTTTAACTTTTAGTTTAAAGTAACAAAATCAGACCTACAGTCAACATTTAAATGGATCAAAATTAGAACGTCAAAGGAGAGATCCCGCAGTTAGCTGGTATCCACAATTAACTAAAGATTTATTGGGTTATATTTAAAAAAATTAATTTGAACTACTTAAATTGATTTTTAAAAAAGTATAACACGGCAAAGTCTTTCGGAAATGAAGTAAGAAATAATTGCCATTAGTGAACTGTTTTAAGTGCAAATGTAACAGGTGTGACCCACTGAGAGGGTCCATAATTCAGGTAGGAAATATATCCTTCTAATCTGAATGTTGGGGATATGATACTTCGCCTAACTTTCAATTTTCCAATCTAACAAATTTAAAATGGAAGAGAAAACAACGACTCAACACTTTATTACATTATTATGGGAAAGTGTATTGGATTTGTACAAGGATAAAATTAAAAACTCTAGTATTCAAACTTATTTTATAACCGCACTATTTAAGTTCGACCAAACAGCTTATTTTAAGATTTAAATGCAAAACAAAAATTATAGGCCACTATAAATTGCTTTAAACAACGCAAAGATTAAAGAGTTAAACTCTTTCACACAGATCACACAACTTTTTGATTTGAATAATGCCAGACAATAGTGTTTGTAGTGACTCCACGATAGTTCTATTACTTGCCGGATACACCAGAGGAATGTTATTGTTTAATGTTATCGGTGAGGACAGACCAGAGGAATGCTATTGTTTTATGTTATCAGTGAGGATAGACCAGAGGAATGTTATTGTTTAATGTTATCGGTGAGGACAGACCAGAGGAATGTTATTGTTTTATGTTATCAGTGAGGATAGACCAGAGGAATGTTATTGTTTAATGTTATCAGTGAGGATAGACCAGAGGAATGTTATTGTTTAATGTTATCGGTGAGGATAGACCAGAGGAATGTTATTGTTTAATGTTATCAGTGAGGACAGACCAGAGGAATGTTATTGTTTAATGTTATCGGTGAGGACAGACCAGAGGAATGTTATTGTTTTATGTTATCAGTGAGGATAGACCAGAGGAATGTTATTGTTTTATGTTATCAGTAAGGATCAACTAAAGTGGCATGTTGTTTTCCACTTATATTTCTACTCCTCAGGTTTCCAAGTCATGGCTGGCGGAACAATTCAAAAGGTAAAAGTTAGATTGAGCATTCTAATCATTTCAACGGGTAAGTTAGATTGGGTATTCTAATCATTTCAACGGGTAAGTTAGATTGGGTATTCTAATCATTTCAACGGGTAAGTTAGATTGGGTATTCTAATCATTTCCCATTGGAATATAAATAGTAAAACTCGAATAAAGTTAAAGGACAGAGATGCTTAATGGCCGCACAGTGTAATGATGTGGCGACACTGTTATGTTATGGCAGATACTTAATTTGTATTGCACGTAGAAATTCAGGACTATTATTTGTATGGCTAACTTTTCCTCTTTTAGACATCCGTGCCGTTAAAATATTCGCGAAGGTATTGTGTGGGCCGAACTCAAGACCAGAATTCTATATCACTTTTTAGTAAGCAAAGGTGGGATTATCAAAATTGAATACTGAATTCAGGTGTGGAAAAATAAATAAGAAGACATTTTGACGCCAGCGTAAGTGTTACTCTAATTATGTTTAAACAACAACAACAACAACATCAGTTGCCTTGGCAAGAATGGCGTAGGTGATCTTCTGTATTTTGAGTGGTGTCATTTTCAGTCAACTGCCGAGATTGTGTCATAGCAAGGGAACGGGAAATTTCTGTTGACATTCCGGGCGGCCAAAACGTTCAGTACACCACTTATAATAATATCAGCCCTAGACATGATGGTGCCGCTCCTGTTAGTCAACCATACACCACTTTTAATGATATGACATGATGGTGCTGCTCATGTTAGTCAACCATACACCACTTTTAATGATATGACATGATGGTGCTGCTCATGTTAGTCAACCACACACCACTTTTAATGATATGACATGATGGTGCTGCTCATGTTAGTCAACCATACACCACTTTTAATGATATGACATGATGGTGCTGCTTCCGTTAGTCAACCACACACCACTTTTAATGATATGACATGATGGTGCTACTCCTGTTAGTCAACCATACACCACTTATAATGATATGACATGATGGTGCTGCTTCCGTTAGTCAACCACACACCACTTATAATTTAATGACATGATGGTGCTGCTTCCGTTAGTCAACCACACACCACTTATAATTTAATGACATGATGGTGCTGCTCCTGGTAGTCAAATGTCCCATTTATTATTTTGACTGGAGATGCACGCCGGGATATCAATCGATTGGAGCAGATAATGTTTTCTGGTTCCAACAAGTTCTGCTTCTTATATGCTCTGACGTCATTACATGACGTCTCACGTCTGAAATCGACAAGTTCATTTCTTTCCAACAACAAAAACATATTTTAATCATAATTTAATGGTCTACTTTACTGCAGTAGCTCTCAAATATTTCAATTACACAACAAATATTTCAATTACACAACAAATATTTCAATTACACAACAAATTACACAACAAATATTTCAATTACACAACAAATATTTCAATTACACAACAAATATTTCAATTACACAACAAATATTTCAATTACACCACAAATATTTCAGGGAAATCCAACCAGTTAGTGGGGATCATGCTCCTCGCCCGGAGACAGAAATTCTCATTTCCTCCCTACGGTGATTTTCGCGGGATGTTTACTTTTTATCACAACGACCGCCAACCCCCCACCCCCCCTCAGCTTTGCACCGCTAAAAACCCAGCTTTGCTCACATAAAAAGTATTTAACCGAATTACAAATTCTCCGAGCTTTAGTTCTCATGAAAGGAATTAATCTTTTAATAATATGGAAATTTTGTGTCATCATCCACCGTTTTGTTTTTTCAAAGATTCATGGCAGTCGTTGGGTTCATTTCTTCAGCATTAGTTCATGAACATGTAACAAAAACATACATTGTATAGTGAGTTAGTACACATTAGTTAAAGAACATGTAACAGTAACATAAATTGTATAGTGAGTATGTACACATTAGTTAAAGAACATGTAACAAGAACATAAATTGCATAGTAAGCCTGTACACATTAGTCAAAGAACATGTAACAAGAACATAAATAGTATTGTGAGTATGTACACATTAGTTAAAGCACATGTAACAAAAATTGTAACAAGAACATAAATTGTATAGTGAGTCAGTACACATTAGTTAAAGAACATGTAACAAGAACATAAATTGTATAGTGAGCTTGTACACATTAGTCAAAGAACATGTAACAAGAACATAAATTGTATAGTATGTACAAATTAGTTAAAGAACATGTAACAAGAACATAAATTGTATAGTGAGTTAGTACACATTAGTTAAGGAACATGTAACAAGAACATAAATTGTATAGTGAGTATGTACACATTTGTTAAAGAACATGTAACAAGAACATAAATTGTATAGTGAGCTTGTACACATTAGTTAAAGAACATGTAACAAGAACATAAATTGTATAGTGAGCTTGTACACATTAGTCAAAGAACATGTAACAAGAACATAAATTGTATAGTCAGCCTGTACACATTAGTTAAAGAACATGTAACAAGAACAGAAATTGTATAGTGAGTCTGTACAAATTAGTTAAAGAACATGTAACAAGAACATAAATTGTATAGTGAGTCTGTACACATTAGTTAAAGAACATGTAACAAGAACATAAATTGTATAGTGAGTTAGTACACATAAGTTAAAGAACATGTAACAAAAATTGTAACAAGAACATAAATTGTATAGTGAGTTAGTACACATTAGTTAAAGAACATGTAACAAGAACATACATTGTATAGTGAGTTAGTACACATTAGTTAAAGAACATGTAACAATAACATAAATTGTATAGTGAGCCTGTACACATTAGTCAAAGAACATGTAACAAGAACATAAATTGTATAGTGAGTATGTACACATTAGTTAAAGAACATGTAACAAAATTGTAACAAGAACATAAATTGTATAGTGAGTATGTACACATTAGTTAAAGAACATGTAACAAGAACATACATTGTATAGTGAGTTAGTACATATTAGTTAAAGAACATGTAACAAGAACATAAATTGCACAGTGAGTATGTACACATTAGTTAAAGAACATGTAACAAAAATTGTAACAAGAACATAAATTGTATAGTGAGTCTGTACACATTAGTTAAAGAACATGTAACAAGAACATAAATTGTATAGTGAGTATGTACACATTAGTTAAAGAACATGTAACAAGAACATAACTTGTATAGTGAGTCTGTACACATTAGTTAAAGAACATGTAACAAGAACATAAATTGTATAGTGAGTATGTACACATTAGTTAAAGAACATGTAACAAGAACATAAATTGTATAGTGAGTCTGTACACATTAGTTAAAGAACACGTAACAAGAACATACATTGTATAGTGAGTTAGTACACATTAGTTAAAGAACATGTAACAAGAACATAAATTGTATAGTGAGTCAGTACACATTAGTTAAAGAACATGTAACAAGAACATAAATTGTATAGTCAGCCTGTACACATTAGTTAAAGAACATGTAACAAGAACATAAATTGTATAGTGAGCCTGTACACATTAGTTAAAGAACATGTAACAAGAACATAAATTGTATAGTGAGTCAGTACACATTAGTTAAAGAACATGTAACAAGAACATAAATTGTATAGTGAGTCTGTACACATTAGTTAAAGAACATGTAACAAGAAAATATATTGTATAGTGAGTTAGTATACATTAGTTAAAGAACATGTAACAAGAACATAAATTGTATAGTGAGT
>MUZC01001798.1:28555-39420 GCA_002072015.1 Radix auricularia | reverse complement strand
GAGGGGAGTGGGGGCTTGTTGTAGGTGTGTGGTGTACGAGGGGAGTGGGGGCTTGTTGTAGGTGTGAGCAGATTCAGGCTTTCAGCGTTTCTTTGAAATTTTAAAGTTACTGGTGGTCAGTGGTCAGGACACGGCACTCTTGACCTTTACAATAATACACAAACACTAGCGCACGCGAACTAACAACAATAGAACCTTTTAACATTGTCAACAATAAACATTAACAAAATTTAACAACATTGAACCCAAAAACAACATAAGTACCAACATTAAACAGCAACTTCAATATCACCTTCCCCCCCCCCCAGCATCGTTGACTTTTGTACTCCTATATTTCCCGTAGAAAATAAAAACATGTACCACTCGCCACATTTTATAAGGGGGAATTTACAAAACAAAACAATTGAAAGTGTTGGCCGGGTGAACAATGAAGTTGTTTAGTTGTTTGCTTGTTGTTTAAATGTCCGCCAGTTCCATGTCCGGGAACTGTGTGGTAGCCAATCACTGTCAAAAGTTTTAGTGGTCAGATTGTTAAATTTCCCCTTCCCTCTTTTTTTTCAACCCAATCCCACTCATTGAACCAAACCTAGTTGTGTTATTTCAAGTTAATTAAATGTCATATGTTCAAGTTAATTGAACGTATGTCCTATGCTCAAGTTAATTGAACGTATGTCCTATGTTCAAGTTAATTGAACGTATGTCCTATGTTCAAGTTAATTGAACGTATGATTGAACGTATGTCCTATGTTCAAGTTAATTGAACGTATGTCCTATGTTCAAGTTAATTGAACGTATGTCCTATGTTCAAGTTAATTAAACGTATGTCCTATGTTGAAGTTAATTAAACGTATGTCCTATGTTCAAGTTAATTAAACGTATGTCCTATGTTCAAGTTAATTAAACGTATGTCCTATGTTCAAGTTAATTGAACGTATGTCCTATGTTCAAGTTAATTGAACGTATGTCCTATGTTCAAGTTAATTGAACGTATGTCCGATGTTAGGTAGCTACAAAACATCAGAGCGCAGATACTTTCACTTTAAAATCTACATTTATATTTACGTCTGCTTTTTCTTCATTTCCAAAAAATTAATAATTATTTTTTAATAGTTATTTATTAAAAATTAAATTCAACAACCCTTAAAGATTTGTTAAGACCCCCAAATCCCCCCCCCCCCCCCCCCCCCCCGCCCCCATCGGGCCAAGCAACCCATTTCACGGTATCTTCACCATTCATCAGTCCAGGGGCGAGCTATTCAATGTTGAGTATCGTAAATCGCAGTCTGTTGCCTCCCCTCGGCTCTAAGCAGGCCAAGTCACGTGTGCTAATCAGCTTTACATTATCCTCATTTTATCCCAGGAACGTGGGAAATCTCCCTCACCCCCCACCCACTCCCACTTGCCCTCTTTGTCCGGTCATAGAAATACAACACAGATGTGAGCCTCATCCCTCCCCCCCCACCACTCAACTGTACATCACATCCTGGTGTACGTAGTTTTATCGTTTAATAAAAGGGGTAGGGGTGGGTCGGTGGTGCCGTAACATTAGCATCTTATGATTACCAGGCCGAAATGTTACAGGCGGGAGACTGACAATAACCCAATGTGAAGGAGAAATGCCCCCCCCCCCCCGTTTTTTTCTACATCGGCAGTCCACATGGGTAGAGGATACCGAACTGGACGAGGGAGGGGAGGGGTTGTCTGTAGCAGGGTCAACAGGTGTCATGTGAGTTGTCACCTTGTCCAGCCTGCTGGACAATAGACTCGCGGGACAGCAGTCTATTTTCTGACACTGACAAGGTGTGTGCAATAAGTAAAGAAGTTTCTATCTGGCGCACAGCAAGCTGCGCTGTACAATAAGAGTCTATGTCGTACACACATACAGGTCTGTGTCGTACACACATACAGGTCTATGTCGTACACACATACAAGTCTATGTCGTACACACATACAAGTCTATGTCGTACACACATACAAGACAAGTCTATGTCGTACACACATACAAGTCTATGTCGTACACACATACAAGTCTATGTCGTACACACATACAAGTCTATGTCGTACAAACATATGGTGTATGGTTGTATACTTGGTAGAAATAACAGATAGAGGTGTAGTTATGGGAGAGAACTCACCCGTGATGTGAGGTGTAGTTATGGGAGAAAACTCACCCGTGATGTGAGGTGTAGTTATGAGAGAGAACTCACCAGTGATGTGAGGTGTTTCCGTGTACCAACTGTCCTGGGGTCTGGTGCAGGCAAACAAAGAGTAGCGATTCCTGGCACGCATAGTAGCCGCCACTGGACCTCCAGTTTGGCTACCTGTCAATCTGGTTGGCCACTCCGTTCAGCCTCCTAACTCTTGGTCAGTGTTAAAGTGGGCGCACGTGAGCCCTGTCCATACCGGACGATACCGTAAGGCTTGCGGCCGGTGGTCAGCTGATGGACTCAGTGTCATCAAAGATACACCCCAAGCTCCCTTCTAGCTCCAGGAATCTCCACACACACAATGTTCCAGTGAATGAATTCCGACATTCTCTAGAACCTGAACGATGACGTCTTACATACGGGTTCTTGACTTTAACCATGGACAACACTTTAGCAGTTAGCTGAACTTGATGACTTATAAAGTTTCGTCTATATTATGATGTTATCAAAACAATCATTCTGACTGTAATCTAGACACGGAAAGCGATCTAAACAAATTAAGCACAATACAACTTCTCTAAACACATGAGCTTAAGTACAAGTAGCACAGCGAAAACGTGGATCGTTATTTATAAAAATTCAACCATTTCAAACCTCCCACTTTTTAGAAGAAAAAAAAATATTAATGAAATCAACATTTCTACAACACACAATTGACGTTCAAATAAATTCACCGGAAACATGACTGAATAGGAAAGATGTAGAATTTAAATAATCAAGTATAGCATAGCCACGCCAGACAAAAGCTGACAGGAAGGAAGTTCACACTTGAATGACTTCGAGTGTCACAACCGTCAACACACGTGGCGGATTTTGATTTGTGACAACACCGGACAACTGCCAACAAGAGAATTTGTTGATTTATTTTCCTCATAGTAACACTAAAGAAACGTTACCGCTCACAATAAGACGTCTAACCCTAATCCTAACCCTAACCCTAACCCTAATCCTAACCCTAACCCTAATCCTAACCCTAACCCTAACCCTAACCCTAATCACGAATCTCGTTACAGCGATCTATCACATAAGAACAGATTCAATTAAAAAAAAACAACATGCGCACAAACATGAGGAACTTTTTAGCTTGTCGGTGAAAATAATGGATGGAGAGAAAAAATTATCACACTTACTACTAAGACACATAACATCCGTGCTCTGTTTTGTTTGTTTGTTTGTTTGTACACTACCCATAGACAGAGCAACAGTAGAGAAACCTAATAATCCACGAAAATACTTTACTTCCTAACAAGACTGTTAGGACAACTACTGTTGATATGGGAGATACTTTGTGGTTTACATTTTAAAGTCAAGTGGATATTTTATGTGCGACACATTTTTTAGTGAGGAAGATATGAAACACGGTACATTTCGACAAATGGTAAAGAAGGGAAAAAATTGAGGGGGGCTGGGAGGGGCGGTAGAAACCACTCTTAACTAATATGGGGTTTTCCAAATTGGCGGAAGAGTGAACGTTTAAAAAAAGGAATTGTAAATTTAAAGACCAAACCAAACAAACACTGACTTAACAACAGCTTAGTGTGGCCGATGGGAATCTAATTTTAGCACGAGAACTCAATTTCTGGGAAAGTCTAAGTGAATAGCCGGTGTGGGGGGGGGGGAGCCAGCCAATCAATGGCGAGTTCTCTCCTTTCGCCCCAATTCCCTTTTGTTTTACAGAGAGTCATAGTTTGGGTAACCCCAAGCAGTGCTTGCACTTTAAACACTAACCCTAACTCCATGTAGTGCCAGCACTCTAACACTATCCCTAACCCCATTTAGTGTCAGCACTCTCTAACACTAACCCTAACCCCATGTAGTGCCAGCACTCTAACACTAACCCTAACCGCCTAACCCTATGTAGTGCCAGCACTCTAACACTAACCCTAACCCCATGTAGTGCCAGCACTCTCTAACACTAACCCTAACCCCATGTAGTGCCAGCACTCTAACACTAACCCTAACCCCATGTAGTGCCATCACTTTCTAACACTAACCCTAACCCCATGTAGTGCCAGCACTCTAACACTAACCCTAACCCCATGTAGTGCCAGCACTCTCTAACACTAACCCTAACCCCATGTAGTGCCAGCACTCTAAAACTATTTCGGTCCCTCCCCTACTAACCCTTCTTTATTATTAAGTTTATCCGCTTTAAGTGTTAAGACCACTGACTCCTCGCCTCCTTCATCCACTAACCAAAAACATTCATTGATCATCTATCTAACTTTATATATAATTCACCAGAAATAAGGACAAGCACAAGAGCCGATCAAATAAGCATGACGAATGACCCGCGCAAAGGTCTAGCAATCACAGTTTATGATTGGCAAGCGAGGGTGCTGCAGGGAAGAAGCCAGGTAACAACAACCACAGTGCGAAAGTCTCGAAATCAACAATGCGTAGGCGGTCCTTCCTCCCCCCCCCCGACGTTCACTCGCGTCGTTTTAGTTTCGTCGTGCTGCTGTTTTTGTCCGTGTTTCCACTCCGTTCTTTGCACTATCAATGAGCAAGTCTGCGGCGTATGCTTCGCCGCGTGTCGTAAACTAAATCTCGGAGGCACCCAATAATGAATTAAGCACCAGACCAAACAAACAAAAGTCTTGTAAGATCTTTGCTGGTCTTTCTCCGTCTGATATGTTGGACAAGTGACGGAGCATATAAACTATCATGACGATCAACGAAATTACGTCACATTCAACACGACGTCTGTTTACATTGCAGACCCAGTCAACCTTTGACCCGTCCAAGTCTAAACCTGTGTTTACATTGCAGACCCAGTCAACCTTTGACCCGTCCAAGTCTAAACCTGTGTTT
Source organism: Radix auricularia (assembly GCA_002072015.1). Taxonomy (NCBI): domain Eukaryota; kingdom Metazoa; phylum Mollusca; class Gastropoda; family Lymnaeidae; genus Radix; species Radix auricularia. The sequence goes on along the minus strand of MUZC01001798.1, from coordinate 34,399 downwards.
ACATTGCAGACCCAGTCAACCTTTGCCCCGTCCAAGTCTAAACCTGTGTTTACATTGCAGACCCAGTCAACCTTTGACCCGTCCAAGTCTAAACCTGTGTTTACATTGCAGACCCAGTCAACCTTTGACCCGTCCAAGTATAAACCTGTGTTTACATTGCAGACCCAGTCAACCTTTGACCCGTCGAAGTCTAAACCTGTGTTTACATCATGGGATACGGTAAAGAAGTTAAAATTAGAGCGGTCGTCAATTGACTCCCTTCACACACACCCCCCTGCCTGGACATGTCGCTGTGAACTCGATGTTAGACGGACTCGGTAACCCGACTGGATCATGTGACCACTCAGAGCCACACTTGAATCAGTCACGTGACGGACATCCCCAGACTCAACAAAGTGTCCGGACTTTGCTCACTTCAACAGGAAACGGAATCTGACTTAAATGTTGCAGTGTGCATACTGGTAGTGTCATGGCCCGGCGTACAGCGATGCTAAACTTGATGTACAGCGATGTTAAACTTCATGTACAGCGATGCTAAACTTGATGTACAGCGATGTTAAACTTGATGTACAGTGATGTTAAACTTGATGTACAGCGATGCTAAACTTGATGTACAGTGATGTTAAACTTGATGTACAGTGATGCTAAACTTGATGTACAGTGATGCTAAACTTGATGTACAGCGATGTTAAACTTGATGTAAAGTGATGTGATGCTAAACTTGATATACAGTGATGCTAAACTTGATGTACAGTGATGTTAAACTTGATGTACAGCGATGTTAAACTTGATGTACAGCGATGTTAAACTTGATTACAGTGATGCTAAACTTGATGTACAGTGATGCTAAACTTGATGTAAAGTGATGCTAAACTTGATGTACAGTGATGCTAAACTTGATGTAAAGTGATGTGATGCTAAACTTGATATACAGTGATGCTAAACTTGATGTAAAGTGATGCTAAACTTGATGTAAAGTGATGCTAAACTTGATGTAAAGCGATACTAAACTTGATGTACGATGATGCTAAACTTGATGTAAAGTGATGCTAAACTTGATGTAAAGCGATACTAAACTTGATGTACAGTGATGCTAAATTTGATGTACAGTAATGCTGAACTTGATGTAGCCAACTAAATTTATTTAGCTGGAATAAAAATCTTCATACTGAACGATCATTTGGACATTAAATTCATTAAATAAACTCAATTAATGAAGTTCATGGTCACTGGAGAGCTAAAATTAAAGTGTTTGATTACTAACACCGGATACACCACAAACACGTATTTGATAGAGGGAATAATTAATATGATGGTGCACCCCAACACTTCCCGCCCCCAATACTTGAATGTGTATGTTTAACACGAACCTCCATAACGGCGACTGACATTAGATTTAAAACAAACGGGCCCCAAAACATTCGTGAAGGTATTAAGAAAAGGGAAATAACCGAATATAAATATTGCTTCGACCAATCGTGCAGATTTACGTACCCTTATCCTACTACCTTGATAACTTAAAAAGAAATCTTTTTATATTCTAATCTTTGAACAAAGGTAACAGGAAAAAGAAAAAAAAAGAAGATCAGATAGAAGGGGAGAGGGGGAACATAAATAAATCATTTGCTATGATTCAACCTTACCCCATAACTTCTTTTTGTTCTTCTTCTAACATCGCTAAGATAACAAGCCGGGGGCTCAAGCCCAAACGTCCATTAGCGCGTGCACGAGAAACATTCAGACGAGCCAGACAGACTTTTGGGCAAGCCATCAAAACTAAACCCCGTGTCTGTGAGGTCAATCTATTATTTCAAGACGTGTTACTGCTTCCCTCCACTTTACAGGAGTACAAAAGAAATTGTAACAATAACCGACCAATTATTGTTACTTTTTTCCCCACTCTTTTCAAAGACTAAATAAAAATTTCTCCAATATTTTTAGCCAGTGCTTGAGATACATGTCATAGGTTTCCCCTCCCTCCCCCACCCCAAAGGTCTGACTCTCCATCCCTACCCCCACCCCAAAGGTCTGACTCTCCATCCCTACCCCACACCCCAACGGTCTGGTATTCTTGTAGGAGGAAACCCCTCATCGTCCCCATTTCTTGCTCTAACTCTAGCCACGTGACGTCAAAGTGGGGCGTTCATCCATTAGCCGAGCTCGCGGCGTGTTATGGCAGATGGTGCAATGGTGCGTCTTACCATCGTGTGAGATTGTGCAACGGTGCGTCTTACCATCGTGTGAGATGGTGCAACGGCGCGTCTTACCATCGTGTGAGATGGTGCAGTGGTGCGTCTTACCATCGTGTGAGATGGTGCAATGGTGCGTCTTACCATTGTGTGAGATGGTGCAAAGGTGTGTCTTACCATCGTGTGAGATGATGCAATGGCAATGGTGCGTCTTACCATCGTGTCAGATGGTGCAACGGTGCGTCCCTCCATTGTGTGACGTGTGAGTGCAGCTTAACCAAATATCATGCACGCCAACCTCTGGTCTTACCCACAGATGTTAGAACTAAGACTCCAGTCGGACACTAGACAATTACTCGTCACAACAATTTGGCACAGATTAATGATACTGTATTTAATGTGTAAGTCCACCATCTATTTCGTTGACGGTAAACTTTGTAAAGGTAACAACTTCTTTCATTTCCACAAGCGACTCTTGTGATTTCTGGTGGCTCGGATACTTAAAATTTTAAAACGTATTCATGGCATAATATTCAGAATAAATGAAAGAAAAAATGGCCGAGTTTTAAGAATGATTGGTTGCGCCGATGTCGAATAAATTCAGCGATGGAAGAAAAAAAAAACAGACACATACAAATAGTTTCTCAACAACTTTCCCATTAACTGTTCATTTCACCCTTTAAAAGGGAGAGTTTAAAAATGCGGTGGCATTTTCCCAGTTTCGTTACAGTAAGTAGAACAACAGGAGTGAAGGCTTTATGTCAGATGCACATTGGCATTGGCCTGGCCTGATGATAGAACGACATCAGAATGATGACACTAAAATACCAAGTACAGTAAGAAGAGAAATACGTGTATGCGGTGCTTAAAACAAAGAGTTGTTTAAAGTTGATTAAGGTTACAAGGACGGTTCTGGTCAGGATGAACTGGGATAGGACGAGTCATGGTTGGGTAATGTGACGTCATGACGCACACAAAAATAACGAGTCATGGTTGGGTAATTTGACGTCATGACGTACACGAACAGAACGAGTCACGGTTGGGTAATGTGACGTCATGACGCACACGAACAGAACGAGTCATGGTTGGGTAATGTGACGTCATGACGTACACGAACAGAACGAGCCATGGTTGGGTGATGTGACGACAGGACGCACACGAAAGGGACGCGTCATGGTTGGGTAATGTGACGTCATGACGTACACGAACAGAACGAGTCATGGTTGGGTGATGTGACGACAGGACGCACACGAAAGGGACGAGTCATGGTTGGGTAATGTGACGTCATGACGCACACGAAAGGGACGAGTCATGGTTGGGTAATGTGACGTCATGACGCACACGAAAGGGACGAGTCATGGTTGGGTGATGTGGCGTTATGACGCACACGAAAGGGACGAGTCATGGTTGGGTAATGTGACGTCATGATGTACTCGAAAAAGGGCGGATCTTGTCTGACGTTGCAGGTAACAGTTGGTGGGTGAAAGAGGACAACATTCAGAGTCGGCGCCTGTCACAATGGGGTAACAGTTGGGATGCGAGGAATGACTAATCAATAACCGTTGATAACACGGGGGGGGGGGTCTCTGGGGCCTAAGTTGACGGGATGAAAGAAAAGCACGCACATTGACCAAAACAAGCATCTGTTGGTGATGGTGCAGGGTGTGCTGGGCTGGGGGAGTCATCAATAAGAAGAAATAGTTTCGTGGGATTAACACCAACATAACAAAGAGCTGGCCAGACATCTGGGTTAAAGGATAAAACCATCTCTAGCGATATTACTATCAAATTACAGATATTTGAAATCGTTGACACAGAAGCTCTTTGTGTGGAGAGTGTAGCATAGAAATTTCGATTTTGCCTGTGTTGTATTACGCCTTGAAAAATGTTGTTGGACTTAAGCATCAAACCTAAGTTTACAACTGTCAACAGCTTCTAAGACCAACATCTTCGCTAGTGTCTACACCAAATAGATGAGACTTGTGTACAACTAAGTCCAACATCCTACAACATCAACCGACGTAATACGGCTAGGGTGTCTTAAATCCCTTATATTAGCTTCTTCGTCGTCTCTTGGTCCGTACGGCGGAAAAACAGAAGTAAAAAATGACCCGTTTCCCGTGATGCTATCAAGGTGAAATTTTGCACATAGACTTGTGTCACTTAACAATGCATTGTGTGAAAATTTCTGATCGATCCAATGTACCGTAATAAAATAAATGCACTTTTAGTTTATCTATATATAAATGTATAATAGCCGTCCGTTGTTGACAGCCACGAGATTGCAGAGTTCACTCAAACCCGTCCCCATTTTAGAGCATTTGGGAGTTAAGTCACTTTCAGTCTGTAAAAAAGTGTTTTTAATGTAATCAATACTTTTAGTTCTGTCTCATATATAAAGGATTTATAGTCAAAAGCTTTGTTTTTATTGAAGATTTTTTCATCTTGACAATCTTAGGGTACCCAAGCCCACATGAGATCCAGGTCACCTATCCTCCAAACAGACATTATTCCCATTGTGTCTAACACACCTTCTCAGCCCAGCAGCAACAAAACAATCCACATCAAACGGAAGTGATCCAAAAAAAGGAAGAAAACATCTCCATTCAAGAGGTTCTTCTATTTCAACACTATTTAATTTTCCGAAACCGGACCAATTACCCGCTTGAAACAGGACTTGACGAGAGACACTATCACGTTTAGGTCACCTCGCCATGGCCTCGGTCGTGCCTACCAGACTGGCCCATTGTTGTCTAAAGTCAATCCTGTAAAACGTGGGTCTGAACATTTGGCCTGGGTGTCTGGACATTTGGCTTGGGTGTCTGGACATTTGGCTTGGGTGTCTGGACATTTGGTGTCTGGACATTTGGCCTGGGTGTCTGGACATTTGGCTTGGGTGTCTGGACATTTGGCTTGGGTGTCTGGACATTTGGCTTGGGTGACTGGACATTTGGCTTGGGTGACTGGACATTTGGCTTGGGTGTCTGGACATTTGGCTTGGGTGTCTGGACATTTGGTGTCTGGACATTTGGTGTCTGGACATTTGGCCTGGGTGTCTGGACATTTGGCTTGGGTGTCTGGACATTTGGCTTGGGTGTCTGGACATTTGGCTTGGGTGTCTCGACATTTGGCTTGGGTGTCTGGACATTTGGCTTGGGTGTCTGGACATTTGGCTTAGGTGTCTGGACATTTGGCCTGGGTATCTGGACATTTGGCCTGGGTGTCTGGACATTTGGTTCTGGACATTTGGCTTAGGTGTCTGGACATTTGGCCTAGGTGTCTGGACATTTGGCCTAGGTGTCTGGACAGTTGTCTGGACATTTGGCCTAGGTGTCTGGACAGTTGTCTGGACATTTGGCCTGGGTGTCTGGACATTTGGCCTGGGTGTCTGGACATTTGGCCTGGGTGTCTGGACATTTGGCCTGGGTGTCTGGACATTTGGTTCTGGACATTTGGCTTAGGTGTCTGGACATTTGGCCTGGGTATCTGGACATTTGGCCTGGGTGTCTGCACATTTGGCCTGGGTGTCTGGACATTTGGCTTAGGTGTTTGGACATTTGGCTTAGGTGTCTGGACATTTGGTTCTGGACATTTGGCCTGGGTGTCTGGACATTTGGTTCTGGACATTTGGCTTAGGTGTCTGGACATTTGGCCT
>MUZC01001796.1:17814-39898 GCA_002072015.1 Radix auricularia | reverse complement strand
AAAAAAAAAAAAAAAACATTATTTTAAATTTACAATAACAAATTTTAAATTCAATGACAATATATTGAACTACTTATATTTAAATATATCTCCTAGCAATATTATATTTTAAAATTAAATAAAATAAAATATTTAAGTTATGGGCATTTTAGAATTGTCATAAAAGGGCACAAAATGCAAAGGAAAACAGCGTAGTGAAAAAAGATGATTATGAGGTCTTAGAAAAAAATCATAACTATTGAATACAAGGGATAAAAAGATTATCTTTATGTTTGTGTTAATCATCAAACAATTTCCATTTAGCTGTATTACTTGTATATTTTAAAATTAATTAGAAATTTTTTTCCAAGTGCCTAAACTTTAATGCGTTATTTAAATCAGTATTATTGCTAAATATGTTTTAAAAATTTTTTAAAATTACATTGCCTCTTTTTATTACTTCTCTTGAAATTTTCAGTTTAATGATATCATACATCTTTATTTTTAGCTTAACAAAATTATCGATTAATTAATCGGTAATTTCTCAAAAGTTAACGATTAAATTTAATTTATTCGATAACAGCCCTAATTTAAACACATGGTTCAGAAATATGACCCCACTTTTTTTTTCTGTCATAAAAATTCAATCAAAATTGAGAAAAAATACCTTTACTTTACTATGTTGAATATAACATTACACTCTGTTATTTTTGTCACAATATCAAGCATTAAACAGTTAATCAGACACATGACATTGTTGTGGTATAATAAAAGTATAATAAAGTACAAAAATAAAAATCACACAATACAAGTAGATTATAAATTAAAATGGTTATGGTAGAAGTTTTTTGTTGTCTATTTGATGCCAGCTCTCTTACTTGGTGGTTCATCATCAAGAATATAATTCAAATCAGTTTCAGAGCTTATCTCATCAAAGTCTCTTATACAAAGTCGCCAAGTTGCCAGCCAAAAGAATATTTTGATTAAGAAACAATTTTCGATATTTAATTTTTAAAAAAAGATTTTTAAGAGCACCTGGCCCTGGTCTTTTCACTAATTTATCTAAATCTGATACAGTTTGACATACCCCCCCTTCCCCACTCTTTCTGTCAAAATTGAATTTAAAACCGTATTCTTTTCTTCCATATGCTTTTCTCTTTTTTTCTTTAATTATTGAATTATTGCTTTAATTTAATTTTTAACCTAAGTTTCTTTATATTTGCTCCGCATCTTCCATGTGAAAGAATATTTTCTTGCATTTGCAAGGAGCTTAATAGTAGTCATTATTTTTTGTTTACTTAACCACTTAGCTGTTCTGTTTTTTTCCACATGTTCATTGTGGTTCTGAAATGTAAAGAGGCTTGCTTTCTTTTAAATAAATCGTAATCAAAATCACCGAAAATCCGTTCGTCAGTTAGATTTGTTAATGGACATACGTTAAAAAGATGCTGTACATCTTCATCAAGAGCTGCCCCATATACTCCTCCTTCTAAAAAGTCAGCCAGCTGACGCTTAAGTACAACCAAAGCTTGTGAAACAATTTCACCAAAACACATTTTTACAACATTTATATCACACTCAGGGGTTGAAAAAAAGACTGACAAGATCTCATTGCTAAGCATAAAATTATCTTCTTTAAAAACAGATGAGATGGACTAAATGTCTCAGAGTTCCAACCATTTAAAGAATTTAACATTAGAGAAACATAAGAAGGAAATTCCCCATAAGATTTGTTTACTGTTAACTAACTTCCAATAAGGACCTGTGAAACACTTATGAAATAAGGCAACAGAAGCAACAAAAGCAAGAAGATTTTTATCTTGCAAATCAGCAGACAAACTTCTAAGCTTTAAATTCAAATGAGATACAAAATCATTTTAAAAATGTCATGAGGTCTGAATAATGATATATAATGGCAGATGCGTTTTCATAAAGGCAATTAAATCTGTTGCATCTGTAGCTTGTGAACTTAGATGACTTCCCTTTCAGTTCACGACAGGCTAACCATTCTAATCGGCAGCCATTTTTTCCTTCTCCATGTGGACCAAGCACCTCCGCAGCAGCTCGAATAATACGGAAAACACTGCATTCATTAGAATTAGCAAATCTGGAAAATTGAGTATCAAGATCCCTACCAAGCTGGCCAAAACCTTTTTCTAAAGAAGAGAGAGCTTCATCAGTAGATTGAGAGAGACCTAAAAGAAAATGTGCTGTACAAAATAACAAGTGTATTGATGGCTCCTCATTTTTTTCTTTTCTGTATTGATCCATGTTTTGGTCAAAACTTTTCATAACTGTAGCGCGGTCTGACATAAGAAATTTCAATTTCTTTAATATATCTTTCAATACATCATCTTTACTTTCATGGTCATTAGCAGTACAGTAAATTTCACTCAGTTCTTTAAAATTTCAACACTTTTTTCTAATAACGTATTGGCATCATCGACAGAAATTTCAGAAAAATTCTAACGAAAGTGTTGTTTTATCATTTAAGACAATATGCTGCTCTAAATAGTGTTTTTTTTGGTCGACCAGTTCCATCTGTAGCAAACATAAAATGATCCTTTAATTTTATTTGTTCAACAACATGATGCTGAGCTATGACAAAAGCCTCACTGGCAAGTTCAACAACATGATGCTGAGTTATGACAAAAGCCTCACTGGCAAGTTCAACAACATGATGCTGAGCTGTGACAAAAGCCTCACTGGCAAGTTCAACAACATGATGCTGAGTTATGACAAAAGCCTCCCTGGCAAAATTTAAGCTGCGGAGGTGCTTGGAAGATCTTCAATGGACAATTTCTGTTCATATAAATTGTTACTAACAATTTGAACAACTTTAGAGCAGTTTTGAGCAGAAACATTTCCTTCACCCATCAAGGCCATATGAGTAATTCTAATCCTATCAGCATACCGATTTCGTGAATTTTCTTCTTAAAATTTAATTTCAGTGGCTTGATTGCTAATTCCATCTTTTGAACTTAGCAAAGCATCTCTCATTTCCAAACTACATTGTTTAAAACGCGACTTCATTGCCCTTTCAGATTTGAACTGTTTATTCAAAAAGTCAATGGTGTCATCTAACTTTGTTTTCAAGGAGTTGATCGTATCGTCTTTCTTTTGACTTTCCTGCTCAAAACTACTCTTTAAATTGATCATTTGTTTTCTAAGGTTAGAAATTGTTTCAGTTTTCTTAGTAATCTTACGTTTTAAAACACGGTTAGAATTGTACAGTTTAGATTTTTGTACACTGTCCAAGAGCCTCTTGATGTGACTGTTTTTCTTTTTCAAGTTGGTGTCTTAAGTTTGTTACTTCTTTCTTCAAAGACTGAAGTTTGTTTTCAGACCCTGATAAGGAGGGTTGACAGACGGTGATAGAGTTGCATGATTGACGGCGACAGGCTGTGGGGATGAGGTTTTCACACACAATGGTGATAAGGTTTTCACACACGATGGTGATAAGGTTGCAGTTGCAGGGCTGGTGGGCAGTGAGGAACATGTCAAAAGAGTTGACATCTCAATCTCAGGTTTTTCTGTTAGAAGAGGAAACTCTGCCAAGTCAAAGCTAGGGAAGACAGGCACTGTAGTTAGAAGGGGAAACTCTGTCAGGTCAAAGCTAGGGAGGACAGGCACTGTAGCAGATTCTGCTTGCTGCATAGTTGATGACGAAGAAGAGGTAGGCGTACATGCATCAGATGCTACGTTTTTTCTCTCCACTTTTATTGGAGATGGACAAAAAGGTATCTCTAGCCAGTCTCTGACAGATGCCGGGTTTCTTTTGGAGTCTTTCTTTAATTTCTTATGCTGCTTATCAGCCTGATATGTATTTCATCCTAAATTGCTCAAGTGGCATAGAAATGGGTACTTCTGAAATGTTGGAAATAACTGAAAAAAACTTCTCATACTTGTAATTTTCCCTGAGCAGGAATGAGCCAAGCTCGACAACAATTCCATTCGTGATGCAAGAAGATTTAAACATATTGTTGTCAAGCCTTCTGTCTACACCAACAGCTTGTAGCCTGGTTGAAATGAAATTAAGCTGGAAAAATCCAAAATTCCAAAAAGGCCTTCAACTCATCTCCTCGGCGCCCCAACCATTGTCCGCTGGATTCGCTTCCACAATCGATCCACAGGGCATGCAGATTGCGGAAACAACTTGCAGAACCACTCTTCCACCTGAAAGTGAATAGTCAAAAAAAAATAACTGATATTAACGGTCTGTGATCAAAGCAAACAGAAGGCTGCAACAATACTATAGTATTACAACACATACTAGCTTGTAAAGTTGTAAACAGATATACAGACGCTCCTTCTATGCAGAAGATAATTGCGTCCACAGACCATGAGAGATGATCTGTTGGCAAGTGATGCAGCGGTCACAGGCCACGGCCATAGGGGTTCCACGCATTACCCCAGCCGCCTAACTATTATCTAGTTAGGTACCCATTCGGAGCTGGGTGACTCGGGGACTCGTCAGGCCCCGAGAACAAATCCTCACTTTCGTGTGGATTCGAACTCGTGACCATCAGTATGACAGTCGAGAGCGCTACCTCTCGGCCACCATTACAACACACCCACTCAATTATTATTTTTATTTTGATAATTTTTAAAATAAAGATGAAAGCAAATTTCAACATAAAATTTTAATTAGTGCAAAACTAGAATAAAACCCCCTAGTGGAAAGCGATTTCAAAAATTCATTCGTCTAAAAAAAAAATGCATTCGTCTAAAAAAAAAAGGCGCCATTTTGAAAGTGTCGAGTAGACTGTATAGTCACGTTTTAAACATTCATAAGGTTGGGAGGGAAGTCATAAAAAGGTAGAAAAACAGAATAAAGCATTAGTCCATAGAGTGACTGAGTTAAACATTCGTCAATAAAATAGGCGAGTCTTTTTAATTTCTTGATCAGCTTGAGAGTGGTAGGTCCCTATATATTACATGTAACATAAGGACTTGAGAGTGGTAGGTCCCTATATATTACATGTAACATAAGGACTTGATAGTGGTAGGTCCCTATATATTACATGTAACATAAGGACTTGAGAGTGGTAGGTCCCTATATATTACATGTAACATAAGGACTTGAGAGTGGTAGGTCCCTATATATTACATGTAACATAAGGACTTGAGAGTGGTAGGTCCCTCTATATTACCTGTTACATAAGGACTTGTTTCTTGGCTATTACAACACACCCACTCAATTATTATTTTTATTTTGATAATTTTTAAAATAAAGATAATAGCAAATTTCAACATAAAATTTTAATTAGTGCAAAACTAGAATAAAACCCCCTAGTGGAAAGCGATTTCAAAAATGCATTCGTCTAAAAAAAAAATGCATTCTTCTAAAAAAAAAAAGGCGCCATTTTGAAAGTGTCGAGTAGACTGTATAGTCACGTGACCAGTAAATATAATCATTAATTACAGCATACCCATCTTATCTTATCTTAGATATACAGACGCTCCTTCTATGCAGAAGATAATTGCGTCCACAGACCATGAGAGATGATCTGTTGGCAAGTGATGCAGCGGTCACAGGCCACGGCTTTTAGGGGTTCCACGCATTACCCCAGCCGCCTAACTATTGTCTAGTTAGGTACCCATTCGGAGCTGGGTGACTCGGGGACTCCTCAGGCCGCGAGAACAAATCCTCACCTTCGTGTGGATTCGAACCCGTGACCATCGGTATGACAGTCGAGAGCGCTACCTCTCGACCACCACGTCCCACCCATACCCTTGAGCTCCTTGAAGACTCTCTCTAGTTGGGCACTACAGAACACATCGTTACGGATATTGGTAAGACACTGGCTGGCTCTCAGCTGCATCAGCTCACTGTGTAAATGCTTGTTTTCATCAGCATACTTGGCAAGCATTGGGTTGTTATCCAGTTGTTGACTCAATGCCTCAATCTCGTCTTGTAAAGATTTCTAATAAATATGCATATATTTTGAAATATTTTGAATAAAAACTGTTCAAAGAAAACAGATTTTGAAGATGGAGAAAGATGTGCAAACACATTATGTCACATCAATAGTTGACAAAAAACTATATCAAGTTAAAAAAATATTATTGGGCCATGTTTCCTAGGCTTTTATGGGAGTTCCCAGATCATTACTGTAAAATAAAATTCAGGTTAGATAACTCACTTCAAGAACAAAGGTTCATAACTCTAATAATAATTTTGTTTTGATGTGCCATTAGATGAAAATCTCCCTGCCCCAATACTTACCACAACTGTGTCCTTTTCCATTTCTAGGTACCCACCCCTCAGAAGCCTTCTGCAAGGACTGTATACAATTTTCCCTGAACTTTATAATCATCTTCGTTGACTGAATATATTTATCTTTTTTGTTGCATAACTCCTGGAGATGATTGATCACATCCTGCAGTGTCTGAAGAATAACATTTAAATACGTAACAACTAAACCTTAATAGACAGATGCATGTATAAAATCGCAACATAACAAAATTCTTTATTTAATTATACTTTTAAAGACCTTCAATGGGAGATGCTCTCAGAACCAACCTTTTTTTTTCATTTTCAGATGGCTCTCTGAAATACATGGCTTCAATAAAGTTTCTTTTCCAAACAGAATCTTCACTCATGGGTGGAGTTTCTGAAACAAAAAGTCGTCATACATTTCTTTGTTTGTTCTTATCGTATCAGCCCTAAAGTGAGTTTTAAAAAATAAACTAAAAAAGCACACGACCACACAAAGATTGGGAAGGTTTTTATAAAATCTCTATTACTCAAACAACCTGTTGGTGATGCCACACTCGTTTGAATTTGAATACCTGGAGCATGCTGCATGGATTCCAATTGTTCTTCTTTAAGACTATGAATTTCATTTTGAAGGTCTTGATGGCTGCCATGGAAGTCTTCATTGACAACAGCCTTAGAATGCATTCATATTAACACTTAAAGTTCTAACAATTCTATATTTCAAATGTTATGACTAGAAATATATGTGACTTTAGAACTTATTGTTGACTTTTCATTAATGACATAAAATCTTAAATTCAACCAATGAATTAAAAAAAAAAGATTTTTTAAATTATAATTTGATGTACTCACTTTATTTTTGATAAGTTTTGAACTTCGCGCAAAATTTAAAGTTGACAGTGTTTGTCCAAAACACCTAAAAAAGACATTCTATTAGAGAAATGCTACCATTTTTAATGATGAAAACATAATGAGAATGCTATAAAATAAAACAAATACAATGTAAATGCTTCTATTTTTACAATTTCCACTTTAAAAATGGCAAGCTATATCAAAATGTTTACCTGGAATCAGGGTTTATACAAGCAATCATTCTTGTTTTTGTTTTACCGCCAAGAGAACCCTGAATTTGAAGTCAAACTTAGTTCATTTATGGCATAATCAGCATTATTTTTAAAATAATTTTTATTAAAAAAATAGAAATGCATTTTGTTTGTTGATTCAGTTCAGTAACTAGGCAATTATTAAAATAATTTTTAAGGAACTGTAACTAAGATTTAAAACACAAACAACAGATAAAACTGACCCGCATCAGGAACGTTAATTTAGAATCTCGATAAGCGATGTGCCTTTTTTTACCATGGCTCACATCAACAAGAGACATGATAATACCCAGCAGGGAGAGAGACTTGTTTATGCTGCCTGCTTCCTGAATTGAGAAAGACCCCAACATTTTTTTGGTTGAGTTGTACATTTTAAAAGTATGTTCTTTTACATATCTTGCTATATATTCCAATGTGCATTATTACTGCATAAAAACCTCTACCACCAGCAAGCATACAAATATAACATACTTTTAGTCTTTTCTCCTCTGTATCAGGTCAACAAGGTTCAACTGTGATGTTTGTATATATTGTACTCCTCCATCCTCCTGTGAGGAGATGTATAATTGTTCAAGAATCCAATAAAATTATAAAGAAGACATGCGGTTGATTGAGAAAGGCTCTGAGTTAATAAAGCATGAGTTTTAATCCTAATGGACATGGGTGAATCTAGATGTAAGCCATCCCTTGGTTTTTGTTTTTTTTAATCTTGAATACCTGCCAGCCCATTGATAAACTTCGCTATGAACCTAAAACATATTTGCCAATAAAATACCAGTAAAATAACAGGATCACTAAAAAAAAAAGTTATCTACTGTAAATCAGAATAGTAAATTTAAAAAATGCATCTATTATCATCACATATTGCAAAGCATTAATCATCATATATGAAATACCTTGGACTGTATCATGACTGTAAATATAGCATGAGACCTTGAACTCTCTCTGTTCATGGAAGTTGCTGGTACTCGAGGGTTTAAGTTTAACCAGCCCTTAGTAAGGATCTAAGTAATGAAAGAGACATCAAATCAAATAAAGTTAGATTATTTTGCCAATTTTGTCTGATAAGAGAGTTACAATTATAAACAAAATCAAATTTATAAATCCACTTCCAATACAGAGGCCTTGGAAATGTAATTTTTAATCAATAAATCATCATCATATTTAATCAAAACTTGACCATACACTTATCTTATCAACCTGACAAACATAAAACCACTAAGATCAAACCTGATATGCGTTACTAGGGTTACAATTAACTCATTAGCTCCTGATGCGACTAAATGCGTCCTTATATGGGTCCGTACGGATGCGTCCAAATGCATCTGTTCACATAGCAACGCACTCTCGCATTTTTAGTTAAAAATAGCATCGAAATCTCGCTTTCCTCAAGACTTCCGTCTTTTGTGTGATTCTACGAGTTTTCTATAAAAATTACCGGATGTTTTTATCTTCTTTCACTTTCGATCCATGTGTGTTTTAGTTTGAAGCGTCTCTATCCAGTGTGTATTCACCCGAGGTGTCGGAAATGGCTGGTAGGGATGGAGACAGACGTCCGGAGGCATCTGAAGTTTATGTATTAATTTTTAGTCTACTTCGCGTTGGCTCTGCTTCGCTTCCTGTTTCAATGTTGCAGTTCTCAATTTTTTTAGTGTGTACCCCTAGGCTACATTTTTACTTAAATATTTCTGTAGTTGTGCTTATTGTGCCTTACACTATATAAAAATTTAAGATATAACTATAACACTTTACAGTGACTCTAAAATTGAAATCTCGACAAAATAAAATTGTGTGTCACCCCTAGCCTCAAGTATGTTTGTTTATTGTGTTTTCTAAATATTTAAGCTTAACAAATTCAAAACTTCTGAGGCTACCTCACAGGGTGTCATCAGCTGTACAGTTGGTACAATTTCCTGGGCTGCTCGTGCCCTCCCAGTCATTGTTCCGGCATCCTTCCGTCTCGCGAGACGATGGTGCATCACCGTTGGGTTGGGTTGCATTTCCTCGAGTGACTGTGCAGTCCTATCCTTGAGTGACAGTCTTTGCCACAGTTTTTACACACGAGTTCTGTGCTTCCAAATGTTTTGGCCTTTCTCCTAGCTCTTCTGTCTGCAGCCTCCTCCATTCTTCGCTCCTCGGCTACTATGACGCCCTCTTTGACAACTGTGCGCCACGTAGATCGGTCTTCTGCCTTACACTCCCAGTCACTTGTATGTATTTTGGCTGCTTTCATGTCCCTTTGACAGACATCTTTAAATCGCAAGCGTGGGCGACCTGTTTTCCTCTTTCCTGAAGCAAGTTCACCATATAGGAGGTCCTTCGGGATGCGGCCGGGGCTCATTCTTTTGACATGTCCTAGCCACCTCAGGCGTCTTTCACTAAGAATTGAGAACATGCTTTGGGTATTGGCACGCGTTAGTACCTCACTATTAGGCACTTTTTCTTGCCATTTAATACCAAGGATGCGGCGCAAGCATCTCAAATGGAAGCTGTTAAGCTTACGCTCTTGTGATGTATAAGTGGTCCATGTCTCGCTCCCATATAGTAGTGTACTGATGACACAGGCTCGATAGACGCACAGTTTGGTTTTCTCCGTTAGCTTGGTGTTTTGCCAGACCCGCTTATTTAGTTTAGCCATTGTTGCGGCTGCCTTGCCAATTCTGCTGTTTATTTCTTCTTCAATGGACAGTGTATTGGAGACCTTGGATCCCAAGTAGGTGAAGCTGTCCACAACCTCCAAGTTTTCATTATCGATATTTATGGTAGGAGGAGGTCGAGTGTCTTGGGCCATGATGTTTGTCTTTTTCAAGCTGATTTGCAGACCAAATTCTTTGCAGGCATTGGAGAAGCTTGACACGAGTTGTTGCAAACCAGATTCTGTATGTGCTGTTAGTGCCGCATCATCCGCAAATAGTAGCTCTCGAATTAGGACATCCGTCGTTTTGGTCTTGGCTCGGAGGCGGGCAGTGTTGAAAAGTCCTCCATCAGCTCTGGTATGTAACCAGATTCCCTCACTGCTATCCTTGAATGCGTATCGAAGAAGTACAGAGAAGAATATTGCGAAGAGTGTTGGTGCGAGTACACAACCTTGTTTAACTCCGCTGCTGACAGGGAAGGCCTCTGACTTAGCTCCATCGAACTGTACTGTGCCAAGCATATTTTCATGGAACTGTCTGATGATGGCAAGTAGGTGAGGGGGACATCCAATTTTTGCCAGTATTTGGAATAGCCCGTTGCGACTGACTAAGTCGAAGGCTTTTGTAAGGTCCACAAATGCAATGTATAGTGGCATCTGCTGCTCTCTGCATTTTTCCTGGAGCTGTCGTATGGAGAACACCATGTCTATGGTAGACCGACCGGACCGGAAACCACACTGAGATTCTGGATAGACGCGGGATGCTAGGCTTTGTAAACGTTTTAGTATAACGCGGGCAAAGGTCTTTCCTACAATACTAAGGAGTGAAATGCCGCGATAATTATTGCAATCACTCCTATCACCTTTGTTTTTATATAGTGTCACTATATTTGCATCCTTTAGGTCTTGGGGGATGTAGCCCTGTTCCCAGCAGAGGGACAGAATCTCGTGCAATGGTTGGAGTAAAGCTGTCTTGCCACTCTTTAGAACCTCTGGTGGTATTCCATCATTCCCAGGCGCTTTTCCACAAGCTAGACTGTCAATTGCTTTGCTCAGCTCTTCCTGTGTGGGCACGACATCAAGTTCTTCCATGAGTGGCATATCTGGGATGTCATCTAGAGCGGTGCTGGAGACTGTGGTAACTGTTGAATACAATTCCAGATAATGCTCAACCCACCGTTTTAGCTGTGCTGCCTGGTCTTGAATAATTTCTCCATTTTTGGACTTTAGGGGAGCAGCTTTTGACGTCAAGGGGCCCGTTGCCTTTTTGATGTTTTCGTACATGACTTTTGCATTGCCCATGTCTGCAGCTGATTGTATACTGGAACAGAGCTTAAGCCAGTAGGTATTGACACATTTACGTGCAACCTTTTGGGCAAGTGACTTAGCTGTTTTTAAAGCATGCAAATTGTCAGGTGTAGGCTTTTCCTTGTAAGCCATAAGAGCTTTCCTTTTTGCTTCAGTGACGGGTTTCATCTCGTCCCAATGTTCATCAAACCAGTCCGTGTTTTTGTGAGATTTTTTGCCAAAGGCTTGTATTGCGGATGTATAGATTGTGTCTCTCAGTTGCGTCCATTTGGAGTCAATGGTGACGCATGGGGACATCTTTGAGAGACTTTCCTTCACCTTGTCTTTGAACAGCTGCGCTATCGCAGGGTCTTTCATGCAGGAGGTATTGATGCGTGGACTTCCCTTTTTCTTTGTGTGGTACGAGTTTTTCCTCATTATTCGTACTTTGCTGGCGACAAGGGAATGATCTGTGTCACAGTCGGCACTGTGATAGCTGCGAGTGAGTAGGACGCTAGCTAGTTGTGCACGCCTGGTGATAATGAGGTCCAGCTGGTGCCATTGGTGGGATCGAGGGTGTCTCCAAGATACTTGATGTATATCCTTGCACTTGAAGAAAGTGTTGGTCACACACAAGCCTCGTGAGCAGCACAATTCCAGAAGCCTTTGTCCATTTTCATTTAACTTTCCTCTTCCAAATAGTCCAAGGCAGGTGGGCCAGGCTTCGTGGTCGCTCCCCACTCTAGCATTGAAATCTCCTAGGAGATAGATTGCCTCGTCTTTGTGGATGCCAGCTATTGCCTGGTCTAACGCTCCATAGAACTGGTCCTTCTCTTCCGGAGTTGAATAGAGTGTTGGGGCATACACACTAAGAATGTTTGCTGGGCCCGCAGTTGTTCTGAGTCTTAGAGTGAGGATCCTCTCCGTGCCTGATGACGGTGGTTCAATGGATGGTAGAAGAGTGTTTTTAACAGCGAAACCCACACCATGCTGTCTAGGTTCGTCTTTCGGTCTGCCTTGCCAGAAGAAGGTGTAATTGGCCTCTTTGAGTGAACCGTTGTCTGGGAGCCTGGTCTCCTGAAGGCATGCTATGTCAATCTTTAGCCTTTTAAGTTCTCTATCGATTATTCCTGTCTTCCGTGTGTCGTTTATGGACTGCAGATCATCAGTGATGCCGGGACACATAGTCCTCACGTTCCAGCTAGCGATTCGAAGAGCTGGGGTCTTCTTTTTCTTTTTTGTATTTCTTGGTGCAGGGCTTAGTGGCCCACTTGTTGAGTGGTACTCTAATCTCCACGCACCCAGTGGAGAAGGCAGGCCATGACGGGATAGCACCTATTTGACTGGGGGCTGCCCAGTTTGAGGCGGGCGGTAGCTGTCCAGTGAGACATTGGTAGTCTCTCCCACCGTCGGAAGCAGCCCCTGGCGCCTAGCTCTACGTCAATTGAGCTTTGGCTTATAACCGGTAACTGCTGCTTCCCGTGTTTTGTCGACACCTTGCGGCGACGCTGGAGTGTCCTCTCCAGAGGTGATGCAAGCCTGGGCGGGTATTATGGAGAATTAGCTGCTGCCCATACAGCATATCCCCCCTCTCCACGTCAATGGTGTAACCAAGGGAACGACTTGCGTCGATGCAGCTTGGCTGCCATTGGCGTCGCAGGAGCTGCCGGTATGTACATAGGTCTTATGTATAGACCGCCTGTAGGTGCTCCAATTCCTGATTTTTTAGCCTTTCCCGCAAGGCAGGTATAGCCGCAAGGCAGCGGAGGATTTGTATTCGGAGTTTCCTTCTCCTAGATGAACGACCAGCCAAGGTTTTAACGAGCATCATCTACCCGTAGGGGTGCCAGAACCGGGGTTTGAACCCGTGATCGATTTTTATTTTTATTTTAGAATTGTTTTTGTACCGCAGCGCACTAACACTTTGACCACCGCGCCCCCTCCTCCCAGTCATTATATTTATTATAATCAGTTAAAACAGTTCATATAGTTTATTTAATTATATTTATTATAATCAGTTAAAACAGTTCATATAGTTTATTTAATAATATTTAACAATAGTGGGGTACCTTTTCAAATAAATTAGAACTATAACTTTGAAACAGGAAGTGAAGCAAAATCAACAGGAAGTAGACTAAAAAATAATAAATAAACTTCAGATTACAAACGAGATGCCTCCGGACGTCTGTCTCCATCCCTACCTCGCTGTGAAATAATATATGTCTAAAAATGCAGGGGTTAAATCCAACTTAATGTTCCCACTAAACATGGCCGCCATCTTTGTTGATACGCCGCATAACTCTCAGAGGCATGATAATATTCATGTTACATAATTATTTTAGTCATCCTTTTAAATATTTTCACAGAAAATTTAATTTTAAAAGTCAAAGACTACTATTAAATAGAATAAATGATGACATAGTTTAGGCACTAAGAAATCACACCCTATATATTGCAAGTAAAACAACATTAGAAAGATTTTATGACATACTTAAAACCATACTACTTGCAATAATAGAAATATGCAATTTCTTATAATTTACTGTAATTAACATGGCCAAATATCAAGAAATTTAATGAAATTTGTAATTTAAATTTGAACAACATCATGATGTCACTCAGTTAATCTTAATACAGTTCAAATTAAATTTTTGTCAATATTCTAACACAAAATTTTTATTCTAAAAATTGTAACTTCAGTGCTGTGCCCTTTTTTGGTTCACTGACCACAAGCAGAAAAAAAAATCTTAAAGCTGGTTCCCTATATATTTTTGTACAGGTTAAAAAAATAAAACTGTGATTTAAAAAAACACAATTATTTTCAAGTTTTAATGTTTCATTGCTAAATTCCAGCTAGGGGCCATCCATAAATTATGTCACGCCATTTTTTACCATTTTAACTCCCACCCCCACCCCATCACAAATCTCAGACCATCCCCCAAAAGTATGTAAAACTTTGGAACAAAAATAATTTTTTTATTAACAAAATAATTAAAATACAATATAAAACACTGTGATGTCACTCATGGCTGGACCCCCCCTCCCCGTGTCACAAGCTGTCACACTTTCTTACACCCTATACCCCTCTGTATCGTGACATACTTTATGGATCCTTGCTTTCAACCTCCCCCCCTGCTTTCTAAAATTAGTAGCGTCACGGACGCAAATTATGTATTTTAATTACTATGCAAATGTGGATTGTTTAAAAAATTGTTTAATGTTTGGGATTAATAATTTTTTTATCAATAATGCAGATAAAAATTAATTTTCAAATCAAATTTGCCATATAAGTAATTTCAAAGAGAATTTACTCACACATATTTTTTTTAGGAGATCAGGAATTAGGGTGTTAAAAATTATTTTACATTTTGCTAAAGCACTACACTAGTTACTATTTTTTCAAAATGAATAATAAATTCTCCAGGGAGCTACAAATAGCCAATGAGATAATATGTTACTCTTAAATATTCTATCAATCAATTAAATTATATATGTAACCCATCAATAATTTTGGAATATTTTAAAAACTGGAGATTTAAAAAAATGTAAAATGCAATCTATCCCATGTCATGGAGATGTCACAAATGCAGTAAAAGTCACAATTGAGGGGTGGGGGAGGGGACATGTATTGCAATCACCTACCCAAGAAGATGTGGTTGGAAACAAATGTGTTGGTGCCCAACATGTCGCGACAGGTTTCATACAATTGGGTGATCTTACTGGCCAACTCTCTGCTGTACACAAAACCTGGCAACAGTGAGTCAAAACACAGAAAATTAACTCCTGCTGTTTTCCCAAACTTATAAATACATAGTTTATAAATTATTGCTATTTGTTTAATTTAATGCATTAAGCTAACAAAACTTAATACTAATAATTAAAATTTTTCTGATTTTGTTGAAAGCTATTTCCTGTGATTGCACAAGACAAAATTAAATTATTACATTTTTTCTAAATTAGGTAGCTCATTGCAACGAATCTGAAAGTATTATTTTCTGAAGTATGATTATTATTAAGTATATATGATGTGCATTCATTAAAGAATCAGGGGGAAATAAAGCAAAACATTGCCTGAGGTTAAGTATTTATGTACTATTTAACAGAGATAGTGATTTTTTTTTGATCTTTTAAAGATTGATTTTCTACCTTGACCTAACAAAAGGACTTCCAATGAGAGCAGAAGATCTGGTTTTGTGAGGGAGATCACTCTAAACTGTTTCAGAATATCATCAGGAAGTTGGGCAGCAGCAGACGGGTAGATCAGGAGGTTGTCAGAATTGCGAGGGGTGACTTGTACAGCCGAGTCCATGAGGGCAAAACATGCTCCCTAAAAATATGAGACATTTTCGATTAATGCAGCATATAGAATAGGACTAAGATAAAGCTTTTACAAATTTTAGACACATTGGTGGTCCTTTCATATTAATTTGGGCATGGGGGTTGAATATTTGAACGTATGAGATATAAAGCATCAAAAGATTCAAGCATTAAATGTTCACCATGAGTAACCCTTAATGATTTGATTCTTATTGGCCCACTGCATAATTTTTTCATTCATTTTTATCCACTCTGTACACTTTCAAATGTTTTGATATGTTTTAAAAGGACGTATTCATTCTATACACAGTTCCTTTTGTTCAAGTCAGTTCAATTTAAAGTTTAGAAATGATCTAAAAGATGAATTTTTAAAATTTAAGACAGAGAGTGTGGTTAAAGAAGAAGGTATAGATGGCATAATCAATTTTTAAAACAATTGCTAACTATATGACAAAGTGGGGTTTTGTTTTCCTTGCAGAACATTCAAGTGAAGAGGTAAATAAAATTTTTCTTTGTGTTAAGGTGGGTTTTTATTTTATGACAAATCCTCACATACATAATCAACATTGTGATTGTGTTACCTCATGTCTGCTGTCTGTAGAGGACATTAACACTGAACATTTAATTTTTTTTTTTAAACCTTCAAATAAATTGGTTTTCAATTCTACTTTTTTAAAATCAAATAAGCCAATGAAAATCTTTTACATGTGGTGACAGCTGCACATCATCAGTTAGCAAGTGAACAGCTGCTTTCCCTGCCTGCAAGGCCTCCATGACAGCAGACATAAGCTGAGCCAGCGGGCTCAGACAAGATGGCCTCAGGAGGGAGATCTCATTGAAACAAGCCCAACAACCTGAATATTTTAAATTTAAATTGAAAAAATTAATTTTAATTTAAAAAAACAAAACAAAAAAACTTGTGTGTGATTTAAAGGTTCATAAATTTTATACAACTTTTTCAAGGTAAGGATATTTAAAATTGAACAGAAAAGAATTTCAATTGTTTTTGAACTTTCAATATTATTATTTCTTAACAAATGGTCTTGTGAAAGCAACAAGATATTTTCAAATGATTTATTTAACTTAGTTGATATTAGTATTAGTTAATAGGAAATAATGAATAGATTGGTCTTTGAATCGTTGATGGTTCTCGACTAAAACCTTGCCAAAACATGTTTTTGAAGATGTCTGAGCAAATCAATGCCTGAGTTTATCCGTCTTAACTATACAGACGCTCCTTCTTCACACAAGATCATTGCGTCAACAGCCCATGCCAGTCTTTTGGCAAGTGATGCAGCGTTCACAGGCCATGGCTATGAGGGTTACACGCATTACCCGGCCGCCTTTATTTACCTAATTCAGAGCTGGGTGGACTGCGGGACGCCCTAGGCCCCGAGAAAAGTTCTTGCCTTTACATGGATTCAAACCTGTAACCATTAATACACCAGCCGAGCACGCATGCCACTCGACCACTGTGCCCCTTAGAGTTTAAAATTCAAAACCAAAACTGACGTGTTGCTGCCAGGCCTCTGAAAATATCTTGCAACTGTGTGTAGTCCGTGGTCAAGGCACAATTGAACATATACAGTGGCTGACCTAGACACTTGGACATCTCATGAATCAGCTCAAATTTGGTGCCTTCCTGATGAGAAAATAGGTCAACAAATCCATCACTAGGAATTTAAAAGAACTGGGGGCCTAAATGGATAATCTCAGCCTAGTTGAATAATTTCAAACAAAACAAGTACTTTGGCAGAGCGTGATGAATGACCTACCCTGGGCCCCATGGCCAGCATCCCGTTGTGAGCTTGCAAGGCCTGGGCGATCATGAGGAAGACTTTCTCTGTCAGTGGAGAGATGACTTCTCTGGTTGATGATCCAAGGTACTCAAAGCCGTACTCAAATCTCGCTCTCATGCACTGTAATAGTAACAGTGAGAATTGTGTCAGTTTGCCTATCAAACAACTTTGACTTAAACACACAAGACTAATAAAAAAAACTGAGTGTAAACTACAAGCATGGACAACAACAAAAATGATATGAGCTGCAAGAATATTCTGCCGTATTTTACTTTGTTGAACTTAATAAATTTTTTGGTATATAATGTTATTCTAAAATCGTTTTATTAAGCAATCTTTATTATTTTTTTTTACTTTAAAATTTTAAAAAATAAATAATTCCAAATAGTTTTTCCACGAGTTTAGATCTTTAACTTCGTCACTTACTTTGACAGAAGTGACTTTCTCTTCCAGGCTATATTCATAGACCAGTTGAGACTTCCAGTCAAAGCTTTCAACAGGTGAGCTTCTTCTGGACACTTCTATCAACCTCTGGGTCAAGACATTTGGACAAAGTGTGATGAAATGAAGTATAAAAGGGGGTCAAGCATTTTTTATTTTAATGTGTCAACCAAAGCAAATAAATCTATTAAAAATAGCTTATGTAGATGGTTACAATAAAAATGACCCGTCTTAAAGTTTGTCATTATACATGAATGATTTCAGACATTTAACACTTTTCTTTCTTCAAGACTCAGAACTCATCATAGATGCAAGTAAAAAAACTAGGGCTGTGGAAATTAACAATTAATTTCTCGATTAATCGGTAAAAAATTTATTTTATCAATAAAGTAGCGAGTAAAATGAGAGAAAATGTTTTTAAAAAATTTTTCTATTTTTTAATAAATAATTAATTATCAATAATTTTTAAAAAAAAAATTTTAAGTACAAACTTCTCCATTTAAAAAAAAAAAAGAAAATATTTTTAAAGTGTAAACTTTAAAATAAGCAGTTTTTATGAGGAAAATGACATAAAAAAATTAACATTTTTTAAATTCATTGACATTAAATTGTGTAATATATTAAGCTTTATTCTTGGGGGAACTGACTCTCTTGTATTAGTTTTATAATGTTTGAGTGATGTCCCTTGCATGTTTAAGTTTTTTCGTTATTGAAGACAGAATGAACGAGGCGAACATACAATGGCTTCCTCGTCTGTTGTATCATCTATCTAGAATTATACATCTCAATCCACTTCAAATTGAACTACTTATATTTAAATATATCTCCTATATTTTTATTAAAAACCTAAGTTATGGGCACTTCATAAAATTTGCAGCTTTAATAAAAATTATCTATTAATTATTCAGTAATTTTTTTAAAAGTTAGCGATTAAATTTCAATTAATCGATAAAAGCACTAAAAAAACTGTACTTTTATTCCACATGTATTTCCAAAATGTATTATATTAAAAGGTTATTTTATTTAATTTTAATATGGAATGCATGTTTTTTTTCAATAAATAGAGCATGTTCATTTATAACTTATAACAAAATTTATAATAAACATATCACAAACTACACCTACAAATATGACTGTTATGAAATACTAAAAAAACTGATTTTTCAAGTGTATTACATTATCAGTTCTAGATGATCTTTCTACACAGAAGATTATTGCCCACTACACTTATCCATGTGCGTTAATGTTAGAGTGTTGATGACTGACCTGCATCAGGTCCCTGAGGTGTGCATACAGTGACAGGAGAGAGGTCAGTTTATGGACTTGGCTGGGGAGTAGAGTCAGTCTCTTCTCTTGACTCTCCTCCTCCCTTACACTATCAGATCCTCCCACGTCCTTCTCCACAGGTGGAGCAACAATCAAACTCATGGAGGTCCAGGGGGGCCATAGAGTCCAGGGGGGCCATAGAGTCCAGGGGAGCCATGGAGTCTAGGAGGGCTAGGGTGTCAGTGGGAGACTGATTGGAACCTGTTGAAACGCACACAGAAAAAAAAAAACACTTATAAAATGAATTTTAAAATATTTTTTTTTGTTTCCATTAAATTTGCAATTGTATGGTCCAAAGAAACAAAATGTTGATTGAAATACAAATGAAGAATGTAAAGACATGTTGACATTATTATTTTTAACACCCTTTGCATATAACTTGACGTGACATTTTGCCTTTAGTATTTTCAGCAAATAGACAAAAAATATAAATAATAATTTTTAGCTTGCAGATCAGTTCAGAAGAAAAAAAGTATGTCCCTCCACCTGTGTGTTCCTCCTCTACAAATTTTGGTCCCACATCAGAATCATCATTGACCTTCTCTCCAGCAACATCCCTGCCAGAGTTCTCTTCATTCTCTTTACCTCCTGGTGTTCTCTCCCTTTTGACCAGGCCTAATCATGAAGCCAAAATTGTTATTATTTTTTTATTATGAAATATAAATACATACATTTAATTTAAAAAAGTAATTTATCTGAAAGTATTTTAATAACCCCCTCCCCCTACCAATCACACCTTTCCTCTCCCATTTTTTCCAAGACAATGTTGTGTAAGAGTGTTATCACAAGTTTACGTATTAGTAATTGTTATTGTGAAAAGTTTGTTCTGTTGGAGTTAGTTTTTGGTAGTAGTTTTACAACACATAGTGCTTAGCCAACAAAAATTAATTTAGACTAAGTAAGTTTCTGTGGTAATTTATGAAATGAGGGTAGTGGGGGAATGAGAAAAAAATATCTGGGGCGGAGAACTGGGCATGGGAGAGGGAACATTAAAACTGGTATGTAAATGATTCAAATCACTGATATAGGTAAACATCTATTTAAAACTATATGTGAAGAAACAGATCAGTATGAATAATACCACATACCCTTATAATGATCATCCTTCTTCCCAGAAGCTGTAACAGATTCCTTCTCTCCTTCTAGTCCTTTCAATAGCTGAACGTTGGCTTCAATTTTCTTCAGACAATCCTGCAGAGATAAGTGTGAATGGAACAGTCACTTGGGGTTGGGAAATAACCATTACAAAATAAAATAATTGTAATGTCCATTGTTTCATTTACTTAAAGTGCTTATAATCAATTAATTGTTTTTTGTTATTAAAAATGTACACATTTTTAAAAAGTTTAAAGGGAACAACAGATTTTTGCAAAAAGAGATTTAAAAACAAAAATAATTTTACTTTCATTTCCAATTTATCAAATATTATTTCTTGTTTGTTTTTGCAGTAAAAATGTCCACTGCTAGGTTGTGTGACATTTAGTATAACTCTAACTGAAAAGCTGTCAGACAATCTGAGTGTCACAAGATGATTTCATCTAGTCAGACAATCTGAGTGTCACACGATGATTTCATCTAGTCAGACAATCTGAGTGTCACACGATGATTTCATCTAGTCAGACAATGACTAAAACTATATTCAGACTTGCACATACGGCTAGGGCCTCTCTGTTCCCTGTCTTAAATCTTCCAGGGACGCTCTTATCTGACCACTCATCTGGACATTGCCCAAGGTCCAGGACTTTAACTTTTCTCTACCAAGTTTGTTGCCTCCCCTGGTTTCTCCAAAGTTGTCTTTCCCTGAAATCTTTGAAGTTTTCTTTGATGACATTGGTCTGTCTTGTTCTATGTCTTCATTTTTTGCTTTTTCTATTGAAACAAAAAAATAAGGACTTTAGGAAATTATAATTTTTAACAAACATTCTTCCTACATTCTTTTGAATACGCAAGCTGTTTTTATGAGAAAGATAAGAGAGAAATCCCCATTTTATTTTTTTTTTAAATAAAAATTGTAAGTATTCCAGGGCCTCATTTATATAACAATTCAATCCACACAAATCATTAAACCTGTTTTTATTTTATTGGAATTAGGTAAAATAAAAGATCTCAGCATGAAATAAGTATCACTTCCTCCCACTGAAGTAAGGTAATTAGTCCAATACAACAGGGGAATAACTGCAGCATAACCAGGATTTTATGCCTTATCAACAACCGTAGACTTGCCTTCAACAGGTAGAGACACCTTGCGAGCCCCAGCACTGTGGATCTGCATCGTTTTGGGTTTCGTGATTTTCTCATTGCCAAGGGCTTGTGCCAAATAGGCTTGGAGCGTTGATTTCAATTGATGCAGGACGTTGGACAGCCAGTTCTCTATCTGGCCCTCACAGTTAACAACCTTTTTAGGGAGTTTTTGAATGAAAACAAATTTATTAGATGAATTGAGCATCTTGTTTTGACACAGAAACACACTAAAATGGTTAACATCAGATTTATAAATGCTCAACAAAATGAGGGGTGAGACTGTAATCAGGCTTGTAAAAAAAGTAAATGGAAAAGAAGTAAACAGGGTAAGGGTTAGCCTGAAAGGATATAACAAAACAGCGGTTACGTCCTGTCAGGCTAACCTTTACCCTGTTTACGTCTTTTCCATTTACTTTGTAAACGCTCCAATAGTTATGTCCTAAATAAAAGGATGTAAAGATGGCAGTACCTGGTTGAAATAAAGCCTCTCTCCTAACGGCAGTACCTGGTTGAAATAAAGCCTCTCTCCTAACGGAAGTACCTGGTTGAAATAAAGCGTCTCTCCTAACGGCAGTACCTGGTTGAAATAAAGCCTCTCTCCTAACGGCAGTACCTGGTTGAAATAAAGCCTCTCTCCTAACGGCAGTACCTGGTTGAAATAAAGCCTCTCTCCTAACAAGCTCTGAACACCTCTGATGACAAAGTTGAACTTTTCGTTGTCATCTGCCTCCTC
>MUZC01001796.1:0-11400 GCA_002072015.1 Radix auricularia | reverse complement strand
AATGCGTCTGATAAATAATTTCCTGAAGATTACATGAACATTTTGGTAATGACAGTAATGGAGTTTGACTCTGAAAGAGAAATGACGACAGCTCTTCTGATGAATTACTGCATTACAAAATGGAGATGGAAGTTCTTGAATCCATTAATCTTGTACAATGGTGGAAAATTAATGAACACCGATATCCGATAAGGTCATTCCTTGCCAAGACCGTTTTGAGCATACCAGTTTAAGTTTTCTCAGTTCAATGTGAATGATTATTCAGCTCGGCTGGTTATATTGTCAATTAGATCCGCTCATCACTTGAACCAATTAATGTCAACACGATTGTCTTTTTGCGTAGTTGGTGAAAAGTAGACATATAAAGGACACATGCCAGTGTTATTTAGATTTTCAACAAGAACGTGAAATGAGTGTTACTTATGACATCATACATTAAAATTTTTGGCTTTAATCGAAATTAACGATTAATTAATCGTTAATTTTTCAAAAGTTAACAATTAAATTTAAATTAATCGTTAACAGCCCTAGTATTTACACAATGCTCTGATATTAGTAAAATTTTGCGGAGCCCCCCTAAAATTCTCCTGGCCCCCCCACGCAGACAAAGCTAAATCCGCCACTGTTGTGGCGTCTGCTTGATTGCTTGCTTGATAGTTTGCCGAAAAACTTTGGATCAATTTTTAACCCACTGTCTTGTATGCTAACGAGGTGAAACTTATTCTACAACCATTTCTAGTCTAGGACAATATAATTAGATGCCAGGAAATGATCAAGTGAAGTCCATGCTAACGTGGTTTAATTGTGACATTGTGTCACATATTCCACAACCATTTATAGTCTTGTTATTGAATCACTCATCAACAGAGAAAACAACAACAACAAAAAATATCTTTTTTAAAATTTCATACAAGTTTAAGGCACTAACTAGAAAATGTGTTAGTTTGGTCTTTAAAAATCAACGAAGTCTAATTGACAATGTGAGGAACGTTAGCAAAACACAATGAGTGAACTGCTTCAGAAATGTCCAGATTTAGCAGTTTGTTAATTGAGTGAATCAGTTCTAAGACATTTTACTCATTTACATTTTTATTTTTATAGATTTAAAGCAATGCTAAATAAAATATGCAACAAAACAGTGGCTAACTGAAATGTGGTAGTTATCATTCATATAAAGATAAAGTCTACAAGGGTTTAAAAAATAAAAGCATTCTTACTAAAGGCCTAACTTCTGCTATCGCCATTCTAAGAAACCCTGTTTCAAAAATTTATTGTTCTTTCAATATCAGAGTAATCTGTTCTTCAATGATGCTCTTAAAACAGGAAACATTCCCTTGGACCTCCTTGCAATATGGTGTAGTCATCTAATAAAGAAATTAGGAAACAAGAAATGAGTCAAGAACATTATCTGTCAAACTTTTAACATAAACACAGCAATCCCTCGTTTATCATGGGAGATGGGTCCCAAGGCCCTCTGCCATGAAATGTCCTTAAAGTAGGAGACCCAATTGTTAACTCTTAATGCGCTGTAAGGTTTTTGGAAAACTTCCTCCTCAGTACCGTAAGAATTTCCCAAATTGCGATCAACTGTTATGAAATTTTAAAAATTGCGTAACATCCATTTATATCATTATTGTCATACTGACGTCATCTTTGAGGATAAGAATGGTCATTTTATGTATCCGAAAGACCTTTTGAGTTTAAAACTATTGTTACCTGTAGTTTAGTACTATTATTTTAGTAATTAAATATAGCAAAATCACTTATGCGAAAAAAACCTTAAAAACTTTTTAAAAACTTTGCGCATTGAACGATAACATTAGCGAGGGAAACAGCCGCCATTGCCGGATGTCGAAAACATTATTTTTCCCGCACTGGAGAGTTTTCATTTTCTGTAATTTTGTTTCTAAAGAGAGCTCTATCAAGTCGCGCATTACCGCTCTTTGGTAAAAAACGGTAAGCTGCGAATTACTGCGCTTGGTACATTAAGAGTTAAGCAATATGACATCTGCAGCTGAGTTTACAGTTATTTTATGGTGCAGTACACGTAGCTTGCTACACATGATGTGATGATGACTATGCTGTGCTGAGTTTACAGTTATTTTATGGTGCAGTACACATAGCTAGCTACACATGATCTGATGATGACTATGCTGTGCTGAGTTTACAGTTATTTTATGGTGCAGTACACGTAGCTTGCTACACATGATGTGATGATGACTATGCTGTGCTGAGTTTACCACAAAGTAGAGAGGGATTACTGTACAAATGTAGAGGATTGATTTTCACATATCAAATTTAATCAAAGATCATTTAGACTACTGACAGACTTAAATTACAATATTTACTATACAAGTTGATGTGCATGACACGGAGACAATCCTTCCCTGATATTGTAATTATATACTATCCAAAATCCAAATTAATTAAAAATTCTAGATACAAGCTCTCTATGAAGTGATGAGACTAGGATTAGCTAAATGGCAGGTTCTCAAGGGGTAAATAAACTTTGAACTTTTAAAAGCTCAGAAATTCTTTGCATAGATTAACTATGGGAGGGTAGCTGTAGCTGCCCTTTAAATATATTCAACTATCAGCTACCAACAAGCAACAGATGTTATTGAGTTAGGCCACTAGAACTAGACTTGTATACTATACCAAGAGGCTACTACCAGAACAAGACTTGTATACTATACCAAGAGGCTACTACCAGAACTAGACTTGTATACTATACTAAGAGGCTACTACCAGAACTAGACTTGTATACTATACCAAGAGGCTACTACCAGAACAAGACTTGTATACTATACCAAGAGGCTACTACCAGAACTAGACTTGTATACTATACCAAGAGGCTATCAGAACTAGACTTGTATACTATACCAAGAGGCTACTACCAGAACTAGACTGTATACTATACCAAGAGGCTACTACCAGAACTAGACTTGTATACTATACCAAGAGGCTACTATCAGAACTAGACTTGTATACTATACTAAGAGGCTACTACCAGAACTAGACTTGTAAACTATACCAAGAGGCTACTACCAGAACTAGACTTGTAAACTATACCAAGAGGCTACTACTACTTCTACCAGAACTAGACTTGTATACTATACCAAGACAAGGAAAACTTAAGTTGTACTAACCTTGATAGCACCATGAACAACTGTGGCCAATTTTTCGAGCTCTGACTCGCGCACCAAATGACAGTAATCAAAATATAAGACTCTCAGTTCTGTGCCATACACCATTGATCTGCGGGGCAGGCATGGAAGCTCTGACAGCTGATGAAATATTCATGTGATAACAAAACAGTTTAATTATAAATGTCAACATTAAGTCATTTTAAAATATATTTGAATGTATTTTTTTGCAGATGATGAAAAGAAGAAGTTATAGACAAAAGGCATCAACTTAAATTAATGTTTCAATTTTAATAATTTGATAATTAGTATAGCGCAGTAGCAAAGCTCACAGCACTTCATAGTAAAATACATATTTTTATAAATGCATTCAATGTAAAACATTCACATCCTAACTACAAAGTATAACAACATGATTATTTCTCATAAGCTTTGTTTATCAATCAGATAAATGTTTGATTGTTATTTTGGAAAGTAACGTTTAAAGATATGTGTTTTCAAATCAGTGTTGAAAGCCTAAGTAGTAGGAACACTGTGATTATTTCAATGCTAGAGAATTCCATTGTTTTACCACAGATTTACTTCACAAAAATCTATGCTTTAATTTGCTAATTGTTTGACACCTTCACATCACCGAAACAATCACAAATAATCTATGCTCTATTTGCTCTTTGTTTGACACCTTCACATCACAGAAACAATCACAAATAATCTATGCTCTAATTTGCTCATTGTTTGACACCTTCACATCACAGAAAACAATCACAAATAATCTATGCTCTAATTTGCTCATTGTTTGACACCTTCACATCACAGAAACAATCACAAATAATCTATGCTCTATTTGCTTGTTGTTTATTACCTTCACATTAAAAAGATCAGCTTTGTTAGCAGAGACTTTCATTTTCACCATTTCTATCAAGAATTTCTTCAGTTCATCAGGCACTGGAAAAGAATTTTTCAAAGGTCACCAAACATGGGGCTTTATTTAATGAAACAAAATGATGAAACCTTTCATTTGACCACTGTTGAATTAATTGGGACACTATCAAATTTACCTCAGACTTTCATTTGACCACTGTTGAATTTATTGGGACACTATCAAATTTACCTCAGACTTTCATTTGACCACTTTTGAATT
Organism: Radix auricularia; assembly: GCA_002072015.1. Taxonomy (NCBI): domain Eukaryota; kingdom Metazoa; phylum Mollusca; class Gastropoda; family Lymnaeidae; genus Radix; species Radix auricularia. Next base: position 7,113 of record MUZC01001796.1, on the reverse strand, counting down.
TATTGGGACACTATCAAAAAATCTAAATTCAAGGCTTGTGACTTTTGTCACACTCAATCTAAATTCACAGCTTGTGACTTTTGTCACACTCAATCTGAATTCACAGCTTGTGACTTTTGTCACAACCTAAATTCACAGCTTGTGACTTTTGTCACTATCTAAATTCACAGCTTGTGACTTTTGTCACAATCTAAATTCACAGCTTGTGACTTTTGTCACAATCTAAATTCACAGCTTGTGACTTTTTTCACATTCAATCTAAATTCACAGCTTGTGACTTTTGACACATCCTATACTAAATTCCCAGGTTTGTCCCATTATTTATAAGCCTTTGAGTTTGACTTTGTAACAAACGTTGATGATAGTAATGCAATGCTATTTGTCATGCGTTGTGAGATGTCCTAGACTGCTGATAAAGGTTCAGATGTTGCCAACGGGAGTTCCTGTGAGTCTAAATGAAACACAGGTGGCTCCCAGGGTATTTAATAAAAGAATGTAGTCGCCATAACTCTTAAATATTTTAATAGAATGTATCCATAGCTGCTAATTACTAAAAAAAAGCTACTGTATCACTAAAGACAGTTTTAGGTAGTGACTACAGTTGCTTAGAACTTGAATTTTCCCAAATCAAATTGTTACCTATTGGCTCAACCTACCTGTTATTAAGTGAAGAAAAGGAGAAGAGGTGACCAACAGTTCAGCTAATTCAATAGCTTTTATGTGTTTGCAGTTGGTTATTAAGGCTTGTTCTATTGATTTGTCAGTTAGGTCTGGAAATAGCCAAAATAGCAAACTAATAAATAGGAAATAAAATACACTTTTTTTTAAAAAAAGACTTCATATCCGGAGGGGGGAACAAAAAAAAAAAAAAACGAAGAAAGTCTAATTTCTTAAAATATATATATGTAAAGAAAGTTTCAGCATAAACGTTATTACATTATTGAAATAAAACACATGAAATGTTTGTACACATTAATTTCTAGTTCATTGGTTCAATTTGGTTGTCACACCCATTTCTGAAAGTTGTTTTTTTTTTAATTTAAACAGTTTTTATTTTCTTAGCATTGTTAATTTTTATCAATAACTTAGTATCATAAACACTTTAACTTATGCATTTTGTCTTATCTTATCTGTTAGAGACGCTCCTTCCATACAGAAGATTATTGCAACATACCAGGGGCGTCGCTAGGGTTGGTGTCACCCGGGGCGGAAGCTCATGGTGTCACCCCTTCACGACTTAAGGGGACGTCCATAAATGACGTCATGCGAGGTTGCCGATTCCCCCCCCCCACGTCATACTTTGTCACAAAAACTTAGACCCACAGCCCCTTTTTTCCCGATATGACGTCACAAAGCTTAGAATCCCCCCCCCCCAAGCCGTATTTTCTAAATAAAAATTATCAAGTGGCAAGTTATTTTTTGTCATTTAAATTTGTATTTAGTGTAAGTCTGCACTCTAATATCATAACACGCGTGAAACCATTGAAAACGTCATTAAATAAATAGTAGTACAATCAAATATTTAAGTGGAACTTGATTTAAAGTTGCACGTTTTTGATGTAACGTTACATTTTTAAACACACCCTTCCCTCTTGTCACACATCGTCACAGATGCGGGACGTCATTTATGCACGGCCCCAAATCCCTAGAACTCATCCTGTCTTCCAGTGGCTAATAAAGGGAACATACATAATTTAAATTTGTGTCACCTTGTAACACTGTAAATCAGCACTTTCCTTCCCTTCAAGTGAGGTATTTTTATTTCTTTACCACATGAAAAAAAAGTTTGTATAACAGATAAACAGCTAAGTGGGGATCAATGTTCCCTCTAAGGTTTGCCGGTTGTTGTGCTAAAAAATTTTTTTTAAAAACTTATGTTCAAAGTTTAACAGAGTACCATTTTTTGTGTTCAAATTTTTGACATCTCACAGAAATACATGCACCAATTAGACCGATGTACATTAAGTGACACATTTCTTTATCAAAATAATATAGGAGATTATATTAAAATAAAAAAGAATTATAAATGTATATTTCTGTTCATCTGTTCAACGGTATTTATCATGCATAAATCAACGAAATGCCAACATACCCATAAGCCGCTAATCTATTCTGGGGCGATCTGGCGTCTGTCTTTCAACGAGATCCATATTTTATAGACTTCGTCAAGGTTGATCCGATGTCCATCATTCTGACAAGATTTAATCCTCATAAGCAAGTCTAAATGTAACTCTTCCAACCTATTTCTATATTTTACTTTTATAGAATTCATTAGGCTAAATCCACATTCGCAACCAGTGCTCGATGCAAGAAATGTGGCACAAATATCCAACAGAATGACAAAGTCGCTGAACTATTCTTCAGTCATGGCAAACTGAATGATGAATCACCTTGTCGAAAGTCTGCATCAACCCACATTTTAATTTTTTCCGCTAGCATTAATCATAAATTTAAATTGCGATACTGATCCATAAGTTTCTGCAAAATGTCTTCATAGCTTTTAAACAATGCTTTTTATTTAGAAACTAGGGCACCAAGTTCTTCTTGTCAGAAATTAAAATTTGACGTGTCGACTAACGCTTACAACAATATACGCCATAGCATCAAGTCGATTTCAAGAAAACGATAGTCCACGTGCCAACTCAGACATTCAACGAATTTGAGAATGGGACTATGTTTTCACCCTTACAGCCTGAAAACATTTTAGCGACCTCTACAGACCAATGAAAATTGTCACCAAGGTGCTCATGGCCTCTTAGGTTATTGATCCTTCATTATACAAACTGGTATGCCTCCATGGTCGTTAGATTTTTTCCTTTGTAACAGCCTGCTTAATTTGGCAAATTATCTAACTACTTCATGAATGACACTACGAAAAAATATTTATTGACCATGACTATGGGTCATAATACAAACGGTCCAGCTCTTCACAGTATTCAGTCTGTACTTGTATGTTTCTTAACAATTTGAGCAACAATCCGTGTAAAGCAAAGTGCCGTGAAAGCCATCTGATTTCTGTGTCATCTAAAAATAATCCTTCTCCAGGTGTCCAGCGCAAACTGTGTTGTAATTTCAAAGCCCTCCTTTCAACACACTATCACACCAAAAACAACTCCCATTGTTTTGATTAAAATATCACACCGGCTTGTTCGTGACATCAAAGTCTTTTTTGTAAGTTGTCGGCAAGTGATATTAAAGTATGTGTTCTGCTTCAAGGCTAGTCACCCATGTCAATTATTTTTTTAAGGGAGTGTTTGATATTTTCCTTGTATTAACTCGGACGAATGAGTTGATTTATGTTGTTAGTGTCTGTTTGCTGTATGAGTTAGAAATGGAAGATACATTCTGGACATTTAAACTTGTTTTCTTAATTGGATTTTAACAAAAGCTGCGACTGTGTCCCAGGTAGAATAAAAGATAAAATTGCTACTAACTTTTCTGGCAAAGGCGCAGAAATTCTAATTTTTTCCCTGTTGAAATTTGCGGCTTGATAACTCAAAACTCCTGCGCGGAATCTGCCAGATAGCTGCGCAGCCGTGCAGCTTGAAGGGAACATTGGTAAGGATGGCAACTACGAACCCGCGGACTACCTATACATAAACATGCATATCTATGCTTGCACGCCTTTAAAAATATAAATTTAAAAAAAAATAACTCAGAGACATTGAATTCATAATTTTCCTCTAAAAATAACAACAACAAAACCCATCTTTTGATTTTTAAAAATAGAAAGATCGTATTCTTCACCCCCACCCCTCTGATGTGGAGGGAAGAGGGAGTGGGATCCGTCCATGATGTCAATGCTTCAAAGCTCAGTTTTTTAAAAAAATATCTTTTACAACAGAAGACACTCCCTTTCTAAAAATTAAAAAAAATAATGATAAAAAACCTCTCTGGCGCGGCTGTTATTTTTTTATATATTTTTTTTTTTTTTGAAAACTTTGTTTGTTTGTTGGTACGGTTTTATTATTGTAAGTTAACTGATGAAAAGAGGGGGTGGGATTCGTCCATGATGTCAATAAAAAGTTTCGGCGTTTAACGTTTTTTCTTGTTTCTTAATTTCTTTCTATATAAAAAAAATGTGTCTCTTTTACTGACATAAAATGTAACACAGTAAAAATTTATCCTTTGGTGTCACCCCCCTAATGGTGTCACACGGGGCGGCCCCCCCCCCCCCGCCCCCTAGCGACGCCACTGCAACATACACGTATCTATGGTTTGTGTTTAGTCCTGCACTCTTATTAGAGTTATAACTGTTGATAAAGTGTTGGCTTTCCTGTTTCTTCAGGCAACCCATACACGCCCAAATTCCAGATGGAAAGAAAGAAAACTTGTATGTGTTTGTTCTTGCATATGGAATAAGAAAGGTGTTTTTGTCTTTATGCCTATCTGAGGGTTGTATTAGGTTATCTTTGTGTTGTATTTCTAAATTAGAATTAATTGCCTTATGTATAATTACTAATTTACTCTTGCTTCTTCTATCCTCTAGTGTTTCAAGGTTTAATGATTTAACTAATGGTGTTACTCTTGTCAGTTTTGAATATTCTCCAGTAATGAATCTGGCAGCTCTTTTTTTTATTTGTTCTAACTTATCAATATTTTCTTTGGTCGATGGGTCCCATACAGAAGATGCATATTCTAGTATAGGTCTCACCAGGGTGAGGTAGCATTTTAGTTTTATATCTTTGTTACATTTGTTAAAGTTTCTTTTTATAAAGCCTTAGGTTTTGTTTGATTTTTTTAATAACTTCATTGACATGGGGATTCCAAGATAGTTTCTCATTTATTATGACTCCTAAATATTTTGCATCTTTAGTTTGGGTTAGTTCTTTTCCATCAATGAAGTTTTTTTAATTTATTTGTTTCTTTTTCTTTGTTACTCTTAGCAGTTGACATTTTTCTGGGTGGAAAGACATACTCCAGTTTGTTTCCCATTTTATTAATTTATCTAAGTCTTTTTGTAAAATTATGCTATCTTTTTCTGCCTTATTTTTCTATACATTATACAATCCTTAGCAAATAACTTTTTGTTCCTGTTGAGATGTATTTGGGTAAATAATTTATATAAATTAGAAAAGAGTTAGCGAGCTAACAGATTAACATCCATTAATTGTTATTACAGTTTTCTCCCTACTCAATAGGAAATCTTAGATCCAGTGATGTAAGGGACCTGAGATTCCAAAGTATTTAAGTTTTTTTTAAAAATAAACTAAGGTGGTGAACTTTGTCAAATGCTTTTGATAAGTCTAGTAATATTGTATCTATTTGATCAATATTGTCAAAGCCTTTTGATAGTTGATCTGTTAAACCTATTAGATCTAATTGTGTTTCACATTATCTGTTTTTCTTAATGCTGTGTTGATATGGACATAAGGCATTATATGAGCCAAGGTGGTTAACTATTCTAATATATATTATGTGTTCTGTAATCAACTCTTTCATGCATTATTTAGCTTTTATACAAGGCTTAAAAAATGCTTTTTGAGATTTTAGAGTCATAATTGGCTATTTTTATTGCATGAAGATAACACTAAAAAACTGACTTAGTTAAGTTTATAAAATGGATGTGACAATCTTTAAATGCCTTTTTTTTGCTTAAAAGCATTTAATTAAATTTTTTTTATCCTCTTCAACTTTTTTCCCTACTGAAATTTCTGACAAAAGTAACTATCATATAAATTTACAAATGCAAGTCAACCGCCTGACTTGCCACTTGAAAAGTGTAATTTTATATTTCTTCAACTATTGCTACAGTAAACCCATGGCCTTTATAAAATAAGTCGACCCCCTCTAGGCCTTGAAATTTTGAAGAGAAAAACTCAACTTATAATGGGTAAATATAAATATGGTATGAATTATTATAAGGTTTTTTTTTGTCTTTAGGTGATGAAGGTGATTAATCAGTCATGAGTATAAAATTAAAACTTGGATCATATCAAACTCCAACATTTCTTACTTGGGTTTGGTCCCATGTAAATCTTTTCTAGGAGAGGTAAATTTCTGAATGCGAGAATAAGAGACTCCTCTGAAAAATCCCCTGACAGCAAAAAGAAAAATTATGAAAAAAGAAATCTTTAAAATGTCACCAAAAAATAATAATTTGAGTCAAAAAAAGTTTGACTAAACTAAGCTCCTATAGATCTAAATGGATTAAGCTTTTTTACAGTTAGAGATGATTTGAAAGCAAAAAATTAATTAATCTAATGTATAAAATAGCCTACAACTTTTATGGCTAGAAGCCACGAACAATATAATTTGTTGTAAAGGTTAAAAGCAGGATTCCATACAGGAATTAGGGGCTCCATGCTGGCCCTAAAGTTCTAAGCACATACTGTTGTAAATTGCCTCAAATTTATTTTAAGTTATGTTTCATACACATCATATCCTATAATCCTTGAAAATTCTTTCAAGTTTTTAAATTCTGATAATAAATTAATTTAGGTGAATTGCGTTATGGAGGAATAATGGCATGTGTTTTCATAACATCAAACAAGTGGTCCAATGTGAAAGTGTTTTTATTAAGTTTCACTTTACATAGAGTCAAACCTTACCTGATCCAACATACAATGTGAGTTCTCTAATATTGTGGCAATTGTTTGCCAACAATTCCAATGTAGTGGATGAGACACAGGTGTTAATTATATGGAGCTTTTCTAATGATGAACAGGAGCGTAAAACATTGAGGCGTCCCTCAGAGCCAAACTTACCACACCAAGGAACAGTCAATTCTTTTACCTGGAGCATAAGATGAAACGGCTTAACATTCAATTCATTCATATAAATTAATATACTTTTTTAATTTTTATCTAAATTGGGGTGGGGGGGTCGATGTTTCTTTTAAGCTGCCTGGCCATGCAGATATCTGACCAATGTTGTGCGTCAGATTAGAATTACCATGCAGGAAATTTGGTAAAATATTGCACACAAAAAAGGTGCTGTGCAGCTTTGCAAACTGGTGTTTTTTTTTCGCTTTTCACACGGACAAACAAACACTAGAGGGAACGTTGGTGTGGGTTATTATAGCCGAAAAACATGTTTCACATTATCTAATAAAATGTTCTTTTTTATTATCTTGTTGTTTCATATCTTGTTGTTTAAAATCTTGTTGTTTCA
>MUZC01001795.1:24349-40358 GCA_002072015.1 Radix auricularia | reverse complement strand
TCTATGAGGGGTCAATGCCATTATGTGTTATCTCTATGAGGGGTCAATGCCATTATGTGTTCACACTATGAGGGGTCAATGCCATTATGTATTCACCTTATGAGGGGTCAATGCCATTATGTGTTCAAGCTATAGAACATTAAACACTTCATAAAATAATCGCTGTGATGTACTACAATCTGAACTAACAATAACAGGATTGTTTAGTTGATAGTTAATTAAAATTGATGGCTTTAAAAAATAATAATTAATATAATTTTCAAAAAGCGTAAGCTAGTTTCAATAGTAGGTCAATTAATAGGTCATTTGAAACGTTTCAATTTTAGTTTCTTGGTTGTAATCAGAGTTATTCACCTTGAGAAGACAGGAATATTTCCCGTGCGTCGCATTCTCTGTATTTTATCTTGAAGCCAAACTCTAGTCTTTGTGTTTATTGAATAGTTTGACTCGAGGTTTTGTTGTTGATATCCAGAATGTTGAAACTTGACTACGCATGAAGTAGGAGGTCACAGGTCACAGTAGTCTCTTTAGTTCAATGTTGACAGAAACATGCCTTGAATCTGTCTTGAAATAGTTGACCTATGACCTCATGACCCACGTATCCACTTCAACGTTAAGAGAAGCACCTGACGTGTAATGCTGGCAACAGATGTGGAGATGAGAGAATATCGGAAAGAAGACAGATCGCCAAGCGTGAAATGCAAACAATTTACTGGCCACTGGGTAGCTTGAGACGGCAGGGCATCTGATACACGCGAGACGGACACGGAGGTGTCCATTGCTGTAGTACCAAATGACCTTCGTCCGAGCTCGCCTCATGTTTAGCAGATGTGTAGAGGATGTATTGGGTCCGTGGACAAACTTGACGCCACTGCACTTGATCAATTGTGTTAGCTGTTAATAATGTAGTGTCATTTTGGTACTCCTGTCCCTTAACCTTGGCGCCCTGCCTTAAACGTACACCCCCATCACATACACCCCACCACATACACTTTTTCGCTGGGCATGTAAAATTGGAATGTGCAAAGCTAGACATTACTTGGGGGCAGTGTCGTAGCGAGGTGGGGGCAAAGGGGGCCCAAAATATCAAAATATGTCACATAACATTGTAAAGCAAGGAATATTTTACCTAAAAAGTGAAAAAATAATTATTTAATTAAGACCAGTTTATGTATTCAATTGTATTATTATATAGGCTCAGTTACCCTGCCTAACATAATATAATTAAATCGAACGTTGCCTACAACTGCCTTCAGCATTTTAATGTTTTACGGTAGCTTTATTAAAATAAAGTTAATGAAAAATTAATTACGATAAATTATGATTAGACCAAAATTAACTAACCTATAGATCTAGATCTAGCTATTACTAGCTATTGAGTATGACATGACTGACAACGTTGGTACATGAAAGTTTGTACCATGAATAAAAACAGAAAACATCAATTTTGTTCAAGAAATGAAAGCTTTTCTGTTCATATCTAACATCACAAATGTTGAGTGCCCTGATTAATACTTGCTAAGTAAAAGTATATTTTCAATTAACGCTTCCACATTCAATTTATTTTCTCTTGGAGGGGGTGGGGAGGGAAAATTTGGCTTCTGCCCCGGACGGCACATACCCACGCTACGCCGCTGCTTGGGGGGGGGGGGAGCATTAATTGTCTATTACTATAAAATACACTTCTTCTAAAATTAAAAAAATTAAAAGATGATTATTGCATCCTATGCTTACTGATGGTTTGTGTCTAGTATTGTTTGTTTTAGTTTAAATGTGAGCTGGCTTGTTAAAACAACTCATTATAGGATCGAAGTCCAGACGGCAAGAAAGAGAATCTTATATGTTTGTACATGGAACCACGCGAGTTTTTTTCTTTCTATAAGCATGTCTAATGGTTCTATTAAATTATTGTTGTGGTGTATTTACAAGTTAGAATTTATTCCATTTTATACTATAACTCTTTGTTTGTTTTTTCTTTTCTATAATCAAATGTTTCTAAGTTTAATGATTTAACTAATGGTGTTATAATGATAATGATGATAATAATAATGATAATAATAATAATAATAATAATAATAATAATGATAATAACTATGTTTTAATTGACGGACTGGCCCCATAATTCTATATTCTTCGTATGTGTTTGGAAGTTTCTTTTGACATTTGGGACGATGATATAGTGTTTTGACTGGTCTAATGTAAAGGACATGATTAGCGAGCGATGAATATATGTGTAGATCTACAATGTTTTGGTTTTCTGGAAACAGATACTAAACTCAGTTTAAAAAAATAAAAATACTGATATGATGGAACTGTTTTATTGTGTGACTGACTGTTTTACTGTCTGACTGACTGTTGAGCTGTACTTTGAATGGTATAAATACCTTACGTTGGCTGTAGAAGTAGTCAAGTATGGAAGCACTCAGAGTCAGGAATCAAACTGCTCGCCGCTAGGTATTTGTGTTACGAGGGAATTCTTCACTTCCTCCTGTTTATCGCAGGGGTAAACAACTCTTTCAAGAGGAAATAACTGTCAAATTTTCTGATTGTAGACCCAGTACCAGTTGTGAGTGAGGCATAAAAGAAAGATTCTTCGTGTTAAAAACGTACATATTTTAATGAATTAATTAGATCATGTGACAAGAGGATAAACAAATTGATGACGTAGGAATAAAGAATAAAACTATAACTGTGGCCACAGTAGGTGATACAGACATAATACAGTCAATTATAGCAGCCCAATTAGATCACAAAAGATGAATTGTAAGTTATAATCATCACAATAGATTGTATTATGATATAGATAACGTAAAATACAATATCCGTTAGTTAAAATATAAATATTTAGAACCGCCGCATTGTGAGAATTTAGTCTAAAAAAATTAATAAAAAAATAGCATAAGAAAAATAATTTTAAAAATAAAAATAATAAAAATAAAATTGAAGTGATCCATGCCTTATGCCATTTGGAGTCACATCAACTTATGGGGTCGCTTCAACTTTATCGGGTCGCATCGACTTTCTGGGGTCACATCGACTTTCTGGGGTCGCATCGACTTTCTGGGGTCGCATCAACTTTCTGGGGTCGTATCGACTTTCTGGGGTCGCATCAACTTTATGGGGTCGCATCAACTTTATGGGGTCGCATCGACTTTCTGGGGTCGCATCAACTTTATGGGGCGCATTGACTTAATAATTCAATTGATTCATGTAGTTCTATTCAGATAGAGCACTTAAGCACTCCCTGAAACCCATGTCATTTCGCCTAATTTCTTTAAAAGCTGAAACAGTTCTACGAGAGAGAGAGAGAGCTTGTCATAACGTGAGAGAGAGCTTGTCACAACGTGAGAGAGAGAGAGCTTGTCACTACGTGAGAGAGAGAGCTTGTCACTACGTGAGAGAGAGAGAGCTTGTCACTACGTGATAGAGAGCTTGTCACAACGTGAGAGAGAGCTTGTCACTATGTGATAGAGAGCTTGTCACAACGTGAGAGAGAGCTTGTCACAACGTGAGAGAGAGAGCTTGTCACTACGTGAGAGAGAGAGAGCTTGTCACTACGTGATAGAGAGCTTGTCACAACGTGAGAGAGAGCTTGTCAATATGTGATAGAGAGCTTGTCACAACGTGAGAGAGAGCTTGTCACAACGTGAGAGAGAGCTTGTCACTACGTGAGAGAGAGCTTGACACAACGTGATAGAGAGCTTGTCACTATGTGATAGAGAGCTTGTCACAACGTGAGAGAGAGCTTGTCATAACGTGAGAGAGAGCTTGTCACTACGTGATAGAGAGCTTGTCACAACGTGAGAGAGAGCTTGTCACTACGTGATAGAGAGCTTGTCACAACGTGAGAGAGAGCTTGTCACTACGTGAGAGAGACAGAACTTGTCACTAAGTGAGAGAGAGTTTGTCCATGACAAGATTCTACACTGCCATGTGGACGGCACAGGTACACTCTTCAGCCCACGTTTCTCCTCTGAATTCTCAGTAGGGTTCGACGCACACAGATGTCTTGTGCTCTGTTGAATTCATAGCGCCTAAATTCTGGAGTTGGATATTTAGTCATTGAGGATTGAAATCAAAACAAAAAGTTTGAAAGTACAGAGTTATTTAATGACCTTCGTCATGAAATTTTGTCAAGGACATATTAAAAGCTTCTTTCAACACAACAAGATCGAAGGGACAGACCGCCATTAAACAGAGCCGTCTTTACATCATTTTGGGCCCGAGGCAAAGGAGTAGTGTATCCCCTCCCCCCGGGCAAAGAAGTAGTGTTGCCCCCCCCCCGGGCAAAGAATTAGTGTTGGGCCCCCGGGTAAAGAAGTAGTGTTGTCCCCGTAAGAATAAACAATATATAATTAAATAAATAAANATTAGGGCTGTTATCGATTAAATTAAATTTAATCGTTAACTTTTGAAAAATTACCGATTAATTAATCGATAATTTTGTTAAAGCTAAAAATAAAGTTGTATGACGTCATTAAACTGAAAAGATATTTTTAAAACGCAGTTTGCAAAAAAAAAAAAAGTTAAATAACGTATTAAAGTTCAGGCACTTGGATGAACACTTCAAATTAATTTTAAAATATAAAAGTAATACAGTTGTATAGAAATTGTTTGAATATTAACAAAAACATAAAGATCATCTTTTTATCTTAAGGGGTTCAAAAGTTATGATTTTTTTCTAAGACCTCATTATTACTTTTTTGCCTATGTTTTTTTCCTTCACATTTTGTGCCCATTTAGGGCATTTTTTAAAATTCCCATAACTTAAGTATTTAATTTAATTAAAAAATATATAATAGTGTTAGGAGATATATTTAAATATATTTAGTTCAATATAATGTCAATTAATTTAAATTTTGTTATTGTTAATTAATTAAAAACAATGTTATTTTTATTATTGTCCTTATAAATTAGGTTATTTTAAAGTTTACAATTTCGAAATCTCATTTTTAAATGGAGAAGTTTGTAGTTTAAAAAACAAAGTATGATTAATTATTAATTATTTATTAATAAATCGAAATTTTTTTTTAAAAAAATTCTTTAATTTTAATCACTATTTTATCGATTAAAATAATTTTAATCGATAAAATGTTTTACCGATTAATCGAGAAATTAATCGGTAATTTCCGCAGCCCTAATATATATATATATATACTAGAGGCACGTACCCGGCTTGGCACGGGTTTCAAATGAGGTTTTCTGTAAAAGCGAACTATACTGTTTATTTGCATGAAGTAAAGGGGTACATTTATCTTAAAGCAGGTCAAATACAATGCCTATCAGAAAAGCATAGTGTCTGCAATTCTTTACCAGCAATCACAAGTCTCTTGCACACCAGTTAAGACTGCACCATCGTGGTAGTGTAATTAACACTATATTTGGGCACCAGGCTCCCAATAAGTGTTATAAATATATTTTTCGCCTTTTACCATCGCAGAAGTGTACTCAACAACTTTCGAAAATTTCATGCTCTACCTACTCTACTCGGACATAGGAGAAATAGTGCTTTTAAATTTTATAAACGCCGCCCCCACATGAGCAGGAGTTTAAAAAATTTTCTTTGTTAATTTTCGTCTTGAGTGCCTCCTCAACTAATTCCCAATTTTGTAAACTTCTACCGTCACCGAAAATTAGAGAATACGTGATGAGTCTGTTTTTATATCAGAACAAATACATTTGGGAGCCTACCCCCAAGGGAGTGATTTCTTTTTACTCCTCTTAGCATTGCGGATATGTATTGTTCAACTTCCCAAAGTATTATGCTTCTACCTAAACGGGAAATAGGAGAATTAGTAATGTTCACTTTTATATCGCTCATATAAAGAAGAAAACTACATTGGGCCCTGGCCCCCTTAGAGAGATAATTTAAATATGTTTTCAACTGTTACCATTGGAGATATGAAATACAGCTCATTTAAGGAAAAAAATACATTTGGGCACACCAGCCTAACCCTGAGTGAGAATTTTAAAGACTTTTTATCCATTTTTGTTGGGAGAGTGTGCTCGATAACTTCAAAAAGTTTCATGTCTTTACGTATACGGTAAATTTGAGAATTAGAGATAAGACGGTATTTAATTAGGGCTGCGGAAATTAACGATTAATTTCTCAATTAATGGGTAAAATATTTTATCGATTAAAATTATTTTATTTTAATTGATAAAATAGCGATTAAATTCAAGAGGTTATTTTAAATAATTTTTTCCGATTTATTAATAAACTAGAGGCAAGTACCCGGCTTCTCACGGGTTTTAAATGAGGTTTTCTGTTGAAGCGTAATATACTGTTTATTTGCATGAAGTAAAAGGGTACATTTATCTTAAAGCAGGTCAAATACAATTGCCTATCAGAAAAGCATAGTGTCTGCAATTCTATACCATGGGGGATTTTCAGTATTTATATAGCATATATTATTTTTTAAAAAAAAAGAACTGCATTTGGGCCCCCGGCTTCCAGTGAGTGATAACTTAAATATTTTTATCACCTGTTACCACTGCGGGCTTGCACTCATCCATTTTTGGAGGAGTACATGCTTCCACATAATCAGAAACCTGATCTTTCTTGAGACATGATTGTATTTCGTTGTCTACATTTTGTTAATATAGCCCACTTAAGAAAAAGTACATTTGGGCCCCCGGCACCACATAAGTGTGAATTTTTTNTTTTTTCCCCCCATTACTGCCAGGAGAGTAATTTCCAAAAGTTTCATGTTTTTACGACACGGTACATTGGAGAGTTAGGGATGAGTTTGTTTCTAATATAAGAAAAAACAGCATTTGGGCCCCCGGCCCCCAATGAGTGGGAAGTTTGAAATTCTTTTTCGCAAATTAGCGTTAGGAGAGTGTACTTAACAACTTCCCAAAGTTTCATTCTTCTACCTACATGGGAAATTGTAGAATGGGTGATTTTCACTATTTATATAGTGTATATAAGTAAAAAAAACCCACTACATTTGGGCCCCTGGCTCCCCATGAGTGGGGAGTTTAAAATTGTTTATTTCAAAATATCGTCGGGTTAGCTTACTTAACAACTTGCCAAAGTTTCATGCTTCTACCTATCCGTAAAATAGGATAATTAGTGATTTTCAGTTTTTATAAATAGTTCATATAAGGGAAAAAACTAAATTTGGGCCCCCTGCCCCCAGAAAGAGGTAATTGAAATATATTTTTGCCCGTTACCATTGCAGAAGTGTACTAAACAATTTCCTAAAATTTCATGCTTCTGCCTCCTCGAGAAATAGAAAAATTGTTGATTTTCATTTTTTATATAGCTCAAATAAGGAAAAAAAGTTGTTGTGCCCCCGGCGCCCCTGAGTGTGAATTTATGGAACGAAACCTATTTAAGAACCTTCCCCATATAATTGTGTGTGCGTTTACTAAATTTTACTTGACTGGGTTGTCTGGACCTTGAGTTATTAGGGAACAGACAGACAGACAGACAGACAGACAGACAGACACACAACAAATGCGTCTTATATATATATAGATACTAGGTTGTTCTAAGGCGCCAAGGCGCCCCTTAATAAAATTTTCACTGTAATTAATTTTTTTGTTACTAAATAATTGAAAATGATGGCGTTTTTCCTTTCCACAACAACGAACAGATAAACAGACAGATAATTTTGCGAAATAAACAACAAATTTAATGGCGTTTTTCCTTTCCACAACAACGAACACACAAAACTCTCCCTCCTTCTACACCAGTGGTTCTTAACCTTTTTGGAAGTACCCAACCCCACCAGTTTCATATGCACATTCACCGAACCCTTCATTATTAGTAGTAATATAGATGCATTGAGTCGGGTGCTGTCTTGACCTCCCTCCGCCGAACCCCGGCGACTGACTCACCGAACCCCTAGGGTTCGATCGAACCCACGTTAAGAACCACTGTTCTACACATATATCCATGACGTCAACCGCACAATCACCTTGCACGCTTTCGCACCACTATTGCACGATGAAGCGTTTTTTTTCCTCTTTCTTTCTTTCTTCTTTGATTTGATTTGAGAGCGTTCCGGAATCACAGACAGATAATTTTGCGCAACTATTATATGCATATATATATATATTAGGGCTGTTATCGATTAAATTAAATTTAATTGTTAACTTTTGAAAAATTACCGATTAATTAATCGATAATTTTGTTAAAGCTAAAAATAAAGATGTATGACGTCAATAAACTGAAAATTTCAAAGGCATTTAAAAAAACCAGGCAATTGATTTTTTTTTTGTTCAGTTATTTTTAAAACATAGTTAGCAATAAAATTAAGTTAAATAACGTATTTAAGTTTAGGCACTTGGATGAAATTTTCAAATTAATTTTAAAATATAACAGTAATACAGCTATATAGAAATTTTTGTATGATTAAAAAAAACACATAAAGATCATCTTTTTAAACCAAGTGGTTCAAAAGTTATGATTTTTTGCTAAAACCTCAAAATCACTTTTTTCACTATTTTGCCTTCCTTCACATTGTTTGCCCTTTTATGGCATTTTTAAAAATGCCCATAATTTAAGTATTCCATTTAACTGTATTTTGAAATATAATATTATTAGGAGATATATTTGAATATAAGCAGTTCAATATAATGTCAAGGAAATTACATTTTGTTATTGTTAATTAATTAAAAACGATGACAATGTTTATTTTATATCATTGTCCGTATAAAACTGGTTTATTTTAAAGTTTACTCTTTGAAGATAGGCTTACTTTCTTTAAATTGATAAGTTTGTACGTAAAAAAGACAA
Organism: Radix auricularia; assembly: GCA_002072015.1. NCBI lineage: Eukaryota > Metazoa > Mollusca > Gastropoda > Lymnaeidae > Radix > Radix auricularia. The sequence goes on along the minus strand of MUZC01001795.1, from coordinate 31,609 downwards.
TTATTAATTATAAATAATTTATTATTTATTAATAAATCGAAAAAAAATTAAAACACTTTCTTTAATTTTAATCGTTATTTATCGATTAAGATAAATTTAATCGATAAATTTTTTTACCGATTAATCGATAAATTAATCGGTAAATTCCGCAGCCCTAATATATATATATATATTAGGGCTGTTATCGATTAAATTAAATTTAATCGTTAACTTTAAAAAAATTACCGATTAATTAATCGATGATTTTGTTAAAGTTAGAAATAAAGATGTATGACGTCATTAAACTGAAAATTTCAAGGGAAGTAATAAAAAGAGTCAATTGATATTTTTATTAAGTTAATAAAAAAATAGTAAACAATGAAAATAAGTTAAATAACATATTAAAGTTTAGGCACTTGAATAAAAAATTTCGTATTAATTTTAAATATAAAAGTAATACAGCCATGTAGAATTTGTTTGATGATTAACAAAAAGATAAAAATCATCTTTTTATCCCAAGTGGTTCAAAAGTTATGATTTTTAAAATTAGACCTCATAATCACTTTTTTCACTACGTTGTTGTCCTTCATATTTTGTGCCATTTTATGGCATTTTCTAAAATGCCCATAACTTATGTATTTAATTTAATTTAAAAGATTTAATAATGTTAGGAGATATATTCAAATATAAGTAGTTCAATATAATGTCAATGAATTCGATTTTTTTTAAAAATTATTAAATAATTAAAAACAATGTTTTTTTTATATCATTGTCCTTATCAAACAGGTTATTTTCAAGTTTACAATAGATTACCAACCATAACGGAGAAGTTTGTACAATCCTAATTATTAATTATTTATTCATAAATCGAAAAGTTTTTGTAAATTCATTTCTTTAATTTTAATCACTATTTTATCGATTAAAATAATTTTAATCTATAAAATAATTCACCGATTAATCTAGAAATTAATCGATAATTTCCGCAGCCCTAATATATATATATATATATATATANACATATTGCCATGGGGCCCCTATGCTCGTGGGACCCCGGGCAAATGCCCAACGGACTTATGCGTTTTGACGGTCTAGGAAAGTCGTTGTCGTTTGGTACTTTTCGTTAAACAAGTTTTAGTTACCCAGCCCAACCCGCTTGTCGTGCCCACGTTTCTTCATGACGTAATACACTGACGTCATCCTGGTTGTTTCAGCTCTTAAGATGCGTCAGTGACAGGTCGAATACAAAACCAGATACTCAGTAGTGAGCGCCCCTCGCTCCACACAAGACATGGCACCGCCCAATGCCGAGATGGTGTGTTTAAATAAACATTTGAGTGCTTTAGGGTGGGGCTAGCGATGTGATTTCAATATTTCATAACACACTTGAGAAAACAGGAATGATATGATCGTGGTCAAATAGGAAATTGCGCATGTTATTCCTCATGAATGCCATGGGTGGGCAGTAAAATAGCCTTTGACTTTGGACTCTTTGGTAAGAGATTCTATACGCTCTGATCATTGAGTAGCTGCTAACGAGAATTAGACGAATTCAACCAGGCAAAAGCTGAAATCAGGTTTAAATCTGCATTCTATTGTTAAGACAGAAGATGTTGTTAAGTCTGTATTGTTGTTAAGTCTGTATTGTTGTTAAGTCTGTATTGTTGTTAAGTCTGTATTGTTGTTAAGTCACATGAAAGCAAGAATTCGTAGATACATTACAGCTGTCTGCATTACTAAAGTTATTGGTATCTTTAAAAAATATTGTCTCTATTTAGTAACCACCTCTCGGAGATGAAAAAAAAAATTGACACCAATGATGCCTCAATTATACATACGCCTACATACACCTGACTGTATAAACATACAATATACAATCACGACGCTGGTTTGTAGTGCCATGTGCCTGACCCGCACAATTTCAACGTGTGCTTGTGTGAGAAAACTGGGTATGTCAACACAACCCTTCACATAGAAAGGGCAGGTAATGTCCTCTTATGTCAGAATCTAATCTACTTTTCTCCCCTTGCCTCCAAAATGAGTTGACAGACGGGAGACAGAAGCTGTGAAGCAGACGAAGAGCGAAGTAATGAAATACATTGGTTCCAAATGTCGGGGAGCGAAGAGAGTTTCATTAACGGCTCTCAAAATATAGCTTAAAAAAAACAAAAAACAAACAAACAAACAAACAACACATACCTACCTAAAACAAAAAATAAAGCAGCCAAATTTATATAGAAACATGGAATCAAAAACATGGAATCATGCATTTATTTTCATAAAACCTAAAAGATGCTAATTTGAAATGTGCAATTGAGAATGTGTAATTTAGGACGTGCACAGTATAGTGACTTCATTCTGAACAAACGTCACATTGAAAGAATTTCCATTTGTTGTATGTTTGTTGCTCTTTCCCGATCGTTGGTGATTTGGTGAATTCCATGGTGGCTTAAGAGACCAATCATCGTCCATCGTTGTTACCAGAAGTTGTCTTGCCATCTGTGCCAGTGTTTAGTGCACCGTCATTCTCGTCCTGTTTCATGTGATGTGTTCATTGAGAGCAACGTACTTCTTCAGTGCTCTACATCAGATAATAGCTTTATGGACACTGACCAGCAGTTATTTGAGAACCTCCGAATCATTGTGTACCAGGAAGCCAAGTGTAAAAATATGATTTCCTGGTGACCGGACCAGACGATACGAGGCTGTACATGCCCTCGGGCACGAGCATGCTGGGAAATAACAAGGGAGGAAATCAACGTTGAAAGAAGCAACAAGATACGTGGTGTTTGGTGTATTGGTGGAGTTTGGTGTATGGGTGGTGTTTGGTGTATTGGTTGTGTTTGGTGTATTGGTGGTGTTTGGTGTATTGGTGCTGTTTGGTGTATTGGTGGTGTTTGGTGTATTGTGGTGTTTGGTGTATTGTGGTGTTTGGTGTGTTGGTGGAGTTTGGTGTATGGGTGGTGTTTGGTGTATTGGTGGTGTTAGGTGTATGGTTGGTGTTTGGTGTATTGGTGGTGTTTGGTGTATTGGTGGTGTTTGGTGTATTGGTGGTGTTTGGTGTATTGGTGGTGTTTGATCTATTGGTTGTGTTTGGTGTTTTGGTGGTGTTTGATGTATTGGTGGTGTTTGGTGTATTGGTGGTTTTTGGTGTATGGGTGGTTTTTTGGTGTATTGGTGGTGTTAGGTGTATTGGTGGTGTTTGGTGTATTAGTGGTGTTAGGTGCATTAGTGGTGTTTAGTATATGAGTGGTGTTTGGGTGTCTGAGTAGACTGACCTCTGCATTTTGAAGTATCAATACTTTAAAAATTTCCCATAAGTACTGCAACTTTCTGAGCCTTTACCTTCAGCTGTGTGATCTTGAAGCTCCAAGAAAGTCAAAAACCACTCAAATGCTCTCCATCTACCACATATTGAAGAACAACGCGTTATGTATGAAATATTGGATGTTGAGTCTACTGACAGAGACTGAAATAACCGGAAGCATTTAAATCATGTACACTTAGTTCATAGATTTTTTTGACATCATTTCAATTAGTTCTTCACATTAATTTGAATAAATAAGTAGGATTTCCTTTTCCAGAATTTCCTTATTTCGTAATGTGAGAGACAAGACGGTGAAGTTTATATAAGGGAATTAAAAAAAAAAATTAGCTTCCTAAAAAACTAGACGACGTAAAATAGCAAAACCAGCAAAGTGACTGTGTGGGAGGTATTTTAACCATTAGGATGTGGGACCAAGGTTAAATAAAGTGCGATTAATATTAAAATTGCGATATGCTAATGTAACGTCGATGACGCTGGGATACCAGGATAATCTATACATATTTCTTGAGGACTTGTGGTGCCCCCCCCCCCCAAACGCTTGGTGCCCTGGGTACTGGGCACGTGCATTCTTTGACTAATTTTAAATACATACCTGATCATGGGGTGCGGGATGGTCTCCGTTCAGATGGTACGGGGTGTGTGGGTGAGGGGTGCGGGATGGTCTCCGTTCAGATGGTACGCGGGTGGGTGGGTGAGGGGTACGGGATGGTCTGCGCTTCACGTGGCTAATGTACTTGAACGCGACATTGTTGGTTTGTTTGTTCCATCCGAGCAGTTGTAAAATAGCTGTTAGATGTGGGGCCATGTTTTCTCAGAATGGTTTTGTCTTTAGCCGCGCTCGCGCGCCAGGCTCGTATAACAACAGCTCAAACAGGGGTTCTCAACACGAGGCAATCTGGCTACTCGCATTCATACAGCTATTGTAAGCTAATTTTGGTGTGCCAAATGGCATATCATGGTTTTTGTAAAAATGGAAACCTTCTTGTCATAAATGAAACAACTTTTTAGGACCTAAGATATTATTTTAATGTTGTCATGTTATCAGTGATATAATTATCGTTCTTAATCGAGTGTCGAGTAATGTAGAAACGCTTTGGTACGGCGATTATAAAGATGAAAAAAGAAGTACCACAATAATAAATACATTTAGGGGTGTTGTGTTGGGGTGAAGTTAGACAGCATCTTTTATGTGTTCCCTGGCTTTTGTCCAGATTTTATTCTTTCTGATAAATGTAGGTGTTGCTTGATAATGTGGGACACATTTCTGAGATCTGTGTAGATCCAGGTGGTGCGTCCATCGACATAGTGACCACTTGATTACCAGACGTTCACGTGAACAGAAGAAAGAAAATAAAGCAAGGAAAAAAATGCTAGTTTTAGTAAGGTTGAAATCTGACGGTGCGTTAAATGAGTTTAAATAAGGAAATAAAACGAACAATAACGAGAATTATTTACTTGAACTTTAGTATTTGGAATAAAAGATTTATTTAAAGTAAAGAGATATAAAAACAAATTCCTGGAAAGTTAAGATTTTGCTGACTCCCAGTAAGACACAGGCAGGACCGTTATGACGCTGACTCCCAGTCAGACACAGGCAGACCCGTTATGACGCTGACTCCAAAAAGCATGTGCGCTGTGAGCACAGTTAGACATTCCACTAATGAAGTAATGACATTTGCAGCAGGTAAAGGTATTTTAAAACACAAAACAAAAACAAAAAACAAATTTTATTTACGCCTGTCTCACTTGCTTCCATTTCAGCGGCGCTCCCAGAAAAGGTTAGTATGGCAATCAAGACAGGAGTTATCAAAATCTGCTCGAGTTGAAGAGTCTTATAAAGATGCTGACTTCTGTATAGTGTTTCTGTTCAGTATTGAAGGCCACAACGTTGGACCGCTAGATGGAGTCACCTGTCTCAGCTACACGTCACTTATTCTTTGAACTTTGACGTTTTTTAAAATGATCTCCCTTACATACTGCTCCAAAAGACATTATCTTGTATCCACATTCTCATGTATCCACATTCTCGACTTTTATTGCGCTCCAAGCTCAGGTTAGTTTTGAGTTTTGGTTTTAAAAAACGCAACATTGTACACGACATTGTACACGACATTGTACACGCCATTGTACACCACATTGTACACGACATTGTGCTCACAAGCTGGTGAAAAGATCATCAAGATCTCCCGCAGGTCCTCTCCGTGGGCGTGTCCTCTCCCCATGGGCGTGTCAGTGCTGAAACTTATTGGTCAAGTTGGCCTTAGTAATACAAGACGCATGTAACACACAACACCATGTAATACAAACAACTCTATGAAAGCATGTAACACACTACACCATGTAATACAAGTAACTCTATGAAAGCATGTAACACACTACGCCATGTAATACAAGTAACTCTATGAAAGCATGTAACGCACAACACCATGTAATACAAGTAACTCTATGAAAGCATGTAACGCACAACACCATGTAATACAAGCAACTCTATGAAAGCATGTAACGCACAACACCATGTAATACAAGCAACTCTCTATGAAAGCATGTAACGCACGAGGCCATATTTGTTTAGGCCATCTAAATCCATCGACCATAAAACTGTTATTTACTGACGGACGGCTTGCGCTAATCATTCTTAAAGGGTTTTCTCAAGCGTTTTCAAATAACACAATTTTGTAAATAATATATCTTATCTTCTTATCTTATATGTTACAGACGCTCCTTCTGTACAGAAGATTATTGCGTCCTACGTATTTCTATGGTTTGTGTTTAGTCCTGTATTCTTACTAGAGTTTTAAAAGATGATAAAGTGTAAGCTTTCCTGGTTTCTTCAGGCAACCCATTCCACGTCCGAATAACGGACGGAAAAAAAAGAAAACTTGTATGTGTTTGTTCTTGCATATGGAATAAGAAATGTGTTTTTATCTTTATGTCTATTTGAGGGTTGTATTAAGTTATCTTTGTGTTGTATTTCTAAATTAGAATTAATTGCCTTATGTATAATTACTAATTTACTCTTGGATCTTCTATCCTCTAGTGTTTCAAGGTTTAATGATTTAACTAATGGTGTTACTCTTGTCAGTTTTGAATATTCTCCAGTAATGAATCTGGCAGCTCTTTTTTGGATTTGTTCTAGCTTATCAATATTTTCTATGGCAGATTAATGTAACAACTCTGTCACTCTCTCTTCTTCTTTTTCAACATCAACAACAACAATATGAAAGGCCATTGGTTTCAGAGCTGATCACAATTAGACGGCACGGGTTCAAAACAGCGACAGTCAAAACAGTGACAGTCATAACAGCGACTTCAAAACAGCGACTGTGTCAAAACAGCGACAGTCAAAACAGCGACTTCAAAACAGCGACTGTATCAAAACAGCGACTGTATCAAAACAGCGACTGTATCAAAACAGCGACTGTATCAAAACAGCGACTTCACAACAAAGCTATTCTGGTCCAACCGTAAACCTAACACAGTGGTTCTCAACTTTTTGACACTAAGACCCCTTTTTCATTTTCTAAACTTATCCAAGGACCCCAAGTAAAAAACTACATAAATGCATAGAGAAAAAATTAAACCTAAAACAATAGCAACATTTTGATGAAGTATTTAATGAAAAGTATAAATTTTGATTGAAATAAAATTTAAAAGCAATTAATGACGCAGATTAGTATATGCTACATACATATGCACTTATTCATATACAAACAGCTGGTGAGTGAAATAAAATTGTATCAACAAAAAATTATAAATAACATTTAATTTGTCTTAGCTCCATAATATATAAAATGAATTAAAAGGAAGATTTAAAACAGAATAGAAAAGATGAAGGTTATTTAAATTATATCTCATTTTGATAAAGTATTTATTGAAATTAAAAGTTTTGTTTAAAATAAAATTTAAATCAATTCACTGAGGCTACGTATACACTCATTTATTCAAATACAAAAAAC
>MUZC01001795.1:8910-22554 GCA_002072015.1 Radix auricularia | reverse complement strand
TTTTGATACAGTCGCTGTTTTGATACAGTCGCTATTTTGACCATCGCTGTTTTGACCGTCGCTGTTTTGACACAGTCGCTGTTTTGAAGTCGCTGTTATGACCGTCGCTGTTTTGACTGTCGCTGTTTTGACCGGATGCGCAATTAGACGTCATTTTCATTACCTGGAAACCTATCAATTATTACCCTAAGACTTCCGATAACAATAAGCTTTTATAAAACTTAAGACGATTTTTCTCTTTATTAAATGAACAGAAATATTTTTTTAATCTTATCAGTTACAGGCGATTCTTCTCTACAGATGATTATTGCGCAATACGCTATCCATAATACTTCAAATCGTAGCTTTAACCTCCAAAAGAATTTGATTTACAATATTAATTATATAAAGATTGCCTGTAATTTCGCAATATGTTCCAACTAGAATGATTTTGATTTCTGTTAGCGGTGATATTAAACTGTCATTAATAAACTTATTTTGTAAGATTGTAAATTGTAAAATTGAAGTAAAATTTATAGCTAGTGATCAACATCTTCATAGTCCTTAAAATTGACTTGCATGATCTTTAACAGTGATCAATAAAAGAACTACAAAATTGTATATATAGATTTATTATATAATGATATTTAATCTTATATTAATAGAAGAGAAGATATCCCAAACTTCACGAGGATATGATGCGGGCAGAAACTGTTGCTGTGATGAAGCCACATTCCAACATAGAGCAATGATTTAACGCGGAGCTTTTGTATATTTTCCTATCGAGCCTCTACGCCCCTGACTACGGCTAATTGAACAAGTTCCACTCCTTACTACTCTACAAATGTCTAATTACACCTGCACATGTGGTCAATAGGATGGGAACTATTTCACACCAGGCAGAGTGTCCACGCGCGAGACAGAGTTATTAATGAAGGTCAAGGCCGGCCCAGACGGCAAAAGTAAGTGGTAGACCTGAGCGTATGAGTCAGACACAGCAGGAGACGACAACTGGAGCACAGCTAGAAACACAAGTCTAAGGATTGTTCTTGAGGGAATTCCTGACAAATGTGACCATGTAAAGTATAAGTATAAGGGAAAACATGAGAAAAAAAGAACCTGCGCAAAATTCTTTTTGACAACTAAATAACGATTTAAATGTAAAAAATGTTTGTTTACATTTCATAGAATTTTTAGGACCTACATAATGTCTTAGACACTTTTCTACCTACATTCTCAGCGTTATGCGTTTATTGAAATTTATGTAAATGATTTTAACTCATACGTGAATTTCACAGTTGGCATATTTTTTGCCTTATTTATAAAATAATATGTCCGACGATAGTTTTAAACAGAAACATTACTGTTACTTTCAACTGCGACTACCTATAATCTCGAGCCATACCAAGGTCTTTTCATAAACAAGACAATCTGTTCATACATTCACTCAAAAACAATATTAGGCTTATTTTTAAGTATAATAGAAAGAATATCTGGCACAGAACAAACCCTCCCCCTACACCCCCACACACCCCCACGCACCTCACACCCCCACACACCTCACACCCCACACAACTCCTTATTTCTAGTTTAGGATCAAACCCATCATGTCCGCTGGTAATTTTTCTGTGTACTGGAAAATCATTCGCCCAGCGGTGGGTGCCATTACTGGATCCAACTCGCACACTCCTTACTTCCCTTACTTCCTGCTGTTTCCAGGAGGCATCTCTGCGGAGTATGGAAAAAATACGCCAACGACTCCTTGTATTCGACTATCGTATCGAAACTTAAGTTTAAAGCTTTTTTTCTATTTATTAGTGGGTTAGAAAATATTGATGGCATAATAACGTCTATTTTTTGTTCGTTATTAAAATATTTGATAAATATAACAGAAACTCTGTCACTTCAATAAAAAAAATGACATGTACAAGCCCGACAAATTTCAAAGTGCGGGTACTGGCCAAAAAGGTGAATATTTAAATCTAGCAAACCTGAGTCTTGGTCCGGGATGTACGTTCCCAGAGCTGCAATCAAGTCGTAATGAGAAGGGGGTAGAGGGTGTGGGCGGGTTCAAAGTGATTCTCTCAGAACTACTTCCAGCGTTTCAATTGGTCGCTCGGCCCGCGGTCTGGTACAAGACTAAACACAGGGATTCATAGGTGGCAGGACTCCGTCTTGTGACGTCATCAAGCAGTTGCTGGTGAATTAATTTTTAAGGAGTATTTCTATTGATACCCCGCTATTTAAAGCCATCCATCTAAACCATATGCTCCATCACCACCTGCCATAACTTCCTTTCCTCAGTATCCTCCTTCCTCCCTAAACTTCCCTCTCTATCTATGTCTATGTACTTAGTTCTTTCCCCTCTCTCTCCCTCTTTAAGTCTACCTACTTTCATTTTATATCTAGTCTACCATATTTCCAATTCATAACTACAAAGGTTTACTCTAAACAGTAAAGATATTTTAGGGTTTACAAAAATGTTACACACTACACCTTTACATTATGAACATATTTAAAATGAATAAAACACTTCAAATTTTAAAGACTATTTAAATATTTACAAAGATTTGTTCTACCTTCAAGCAGAAATGAATTTTTTAAAAATTACATTATAATACACTTTATGGCTTTTAACAATTAATTTAAAATTAATCACTAACTTTTCAAAAATTAACGATTACTTATTCGTTAATTTCGATTAAAGTCAAAAATTGAAATTTATGTTGCCTTAAATAACATTTATTAAACGTACTCGTCGAAAATCGACACAACACAAGAGTGTCTTCTTTATAATATGTCATCTTTTAACCAACAACGTGAACAGAAATGTGTATTGACATTATTTGGTTCAAGTGATGAGCGGGTCTTATTGACACTATAACCAACCGAGCTCGACAATCGTTCAAATAGCTTTAGTTGGTCTCAGCTGAAGTTTCTGATACTGTAGTGGTTAGCAGATGATTTGTAAGTGAAGTTTTAGAGCCATGGTAGCGATCCTCCCTTTAAGCAGCGTTGCTGCGTAGATATTTGACCGATAACACGCAGGAGTTTAGAATTACCGCGCGGCAAATCTAGTAAAATATTGCACATTATTTTTTTAAAAACTTTGCACACGGACCAACGAAGCTTAGACTTAGAGGGAACATCGCATGGTACACAAACGATTTCTCTCAATAGACACAATAACCCATATAACATTCACGTCAGTCTATAGTTTAAACCAAAATGTTCGTGTAAAAGTCTGGAAATTCGTTTATATTTATTCACAAAATATTTTACTTTTTGACTTCCAGTACATTTATAAGTTTTGAGTCAATTAATCGTTTAAAAATTTTAATAGTTAAAAAATGTTAACGATTAGTCGAGAAATTAATAGTTAATTTCCATAGTCCTATATATTATTTATACTTTGTTACGAGCAAATCCAAATCTGATATCCTAGCTTCTATAGCTTCCCATGGAGATGTCAAATGTTCCTCAGTTATTATTTTTGGCATAGGTTCTGGCTGAATAATTTCTTGTGGAACCGAAACACCAGACAAGTCAACATTTTCTTCATTCAGCCATACTGCACTTAGCATCTCCCAATAAACAATAATTGCCATGAGCTCTTTCTGTCTTTTGACTGCCACTCGCATTGGACGAATTCTTTGCTGTTGGGTTGCATGTAATATTTGACTGGGCCCAGGCATACACCGTTGGTGCTGGTGAACGTGCTTCTTTAACATGGCCTTAGAAGCAACATAAAGGTGACAGATTTACAGATCCATCCAAACATTAGCAACTTAATAGATGGACAATGTATATAATGTAGACGAATTTTGAATACTTCTGCTGATCGAGGCAGTATGTCTTCAACTTTCACAGACTGATTGAGGAAAGAGATGGAAATCTATGTGAGTTTATAAATAAATTGTATCATATAATTCTGGTGCTTTGATGCCTTCATTAGTTTGGCAGATTGGAATTAGCTTGGAGGGGGGGGGGGTAAATCGATCAGCAAAAATATCAAAGTACGAGCTTCTTATCAGTTGGCAAGAAGTTAAATCATAACATTTTACAATTTGTAGAAAGTACTGACTTTGTCCCTACACGTTTTGGCACCAAACTGGATCTTTTATGATTACATTTTCAACTTCAAGCTCAGATTTTTCAGGCACAATATATTCTGCCACTGTTTGAAAATTGTCCATGCTTAATAGCTTCCATATTTCTAACAATGTTTCGCCAGAAAATTTGAAGTTTAATTTTTCTAACTCTTCATCAATTGGTCGACCTTATGTGTCGAGATGGCTTCCAAAATGTTCATGTTGCAAAATTAGTCCCCACAGTTCTTGACTAAGAAAAGCAATTAAAAAAACTAAAAAAATAGTGCTGTAATAGATAAAATGTAATATATATTATTTTTTTTAATGAATGCATTTAATTAAAAATAACGAACGTTATCAAGAGGAAAGAAGAATTGGCAGCGAAATAATATACGTGCAAAACCTGCAGGATTACCCTTTAATCATTTAATCTTTAAATGTAGACCTAATCCAATTTCAAAGTGAAAGCTAATTATTTCTAGTAGAGTGCAATAGTGCATTGTATAATTTATAAGACATTTAAATAAAATTATGTAGGATGTGTTCTGGCAAAAAATCTTTATTGTCACAGCAGACCAACAAACCCGAACATTGAAAAAATAAGTATTAGCTGTAAACATCTCGTGTGTCTATATTTAGATCTGTGAGGTCTCTAACGCACAGAACAGTTTTTAAACAGTAGGAATATAGTTATTTAATTCAAATACTGAAGGTTGGGCATGTGTAACACAGAACTACAAAGGCTGCTAATATTTTCCTTTGTAAAAGAATTAATTATAATTTTTAAAAAAATACTATCGTTGACGTCAACTTTTTTTCAACTTTTCTTGACCCCCCCCCCCCTTTCACAACTATTGCAAAAAAATTTCAGACCACTTTCCCCCTTTTTTTGTGACACAATTTATAGACAACCCCTATACTACTGTCCCATTATACACTCCCTTCCCACTATACACTCCTTTCCCATTATACACTCCCTTCCCACTATACACTCCATTCCCACTATACACTCCCTTTATATTATACACTCCCTTCCCATTATACACTCCCTTGTTATTATACACTCCCTCCCCACTATACATTCCCTTCCCACTATACACTCCCTTGTTATTATACACTCCCTTCCCATTATACACTCCCTTCCCATTATACACTCCCTTCCCACTATACACTCCATTCCCATTATACACCCCCTTGTTATTATACACTCCCTTCCCACTATACACTCCCTTCCCACTATACACTCCCTTCCCATTATACACTCCCTTCCCATTATACACTCCCTTGTTATTATACACTCCCTTCCCACTATACACTCCCTTGTTATTATACACTCCCTTCCCACTATAACTCCATTGTTATTATACACTCCCTTCCCATTATACACTCCCTTCCCATTATAAATTCCCTTCCCTCTATACACTTCCTTACCATTATACACTCCTTTCCCAGTATACACTCCCTTTCCACTATACACTCCCTTCCCACTACACACTCCCTTCCCACTATACACACCCTTCCCACTATACACACCCTTCCCACTATACACTCCCTTCTCACTATACACTCCCTTCCCACTATGACACCCTTCCCACTATACACTCCTTTTCCACTATACACTCCATTCCTTCTATAACTCCCTTTCCATTATACACTCCCTTCTGACTATACACTCCCTTTCCACTATACACTCCCTTTCCACTATACACTACATTCCCATAATTCACTCCCTTCTCACTATACACTCCCTTCCCACTATACACTCCCTTCCCACAATACACTCCCTTCCCTCTATAACTCCCCTTCCATTATACACTCCCTTCCAACTATACACTCTCTTCCCACTATACACTCCCTTCCCACTATGCACTCCCTACTCACTATACACTCCCTTCCCACCATACACTCCCTACCCACTATACACTTCCTACGCACTTTCAACTTCCCACCCACTACCCATAGCCACCCTTTTTCCCACTATTACATTTTAAAAACTTTTCATCACATAAAAGTTTTGTGTATGTTTGTTTTGTTTTAAAGAAGAAGAAAATAAAACAATTAATCCTCTAAAGTCATAGAAGGAATGCTGAAAGTCTCTACATCTAAAAGTGTAAATTTACTGTTTAATTGCTTTGCTGGTATACTAGACATTTAGTCAGAAAAAGGCAACATGCTTCAGAGAGGAAAAAACAACAACTTGAAAAGTTATCAAGGGAAGGAAGGAAGATTTCGTTGCTGCAGGCAATGCTTGCCTCCCCTGAGTGCTAGTGGTCGGCCTCTAATGGGTGGTCGAGTCTGGGGACAAAAAATAATTCCATTTACCGTCACAGCTGATGGGAAGACGGCTGAGTCTTGGTTATAGTGGGAGTCATGCTGGGAGTCATGCTGGGAGTCATGCTGGGAGTCATGCTTGGAGTCATGCTTGGAGTTATGCTTGGAGTCATGCTGGGAGTCATGCTGGGAGTCATGCTGGGAGTCATGCTGGGAGTCATGCTGGGAGTTATGCTTGGAGTCATGTTGGGAGTCATGCTGGTAGTCATGCTTGGAGTCATGCTGGGAGTCATGCTGGGAGTTATGCTGGGAGTCATGCTTGAAGTCATGCTGGGAGTCATCCTTGGAGTCATGCTTGAAGTCATGCTGGGAGTCATGCTGGGAGTTATGCTGGGAGTCATGCTTGAAGTCATGCTGGGAGTCATGCTGGGAGTTATGCTGGGAGTCATGCTTGAAGTCATGCTGGGAGTCATGCATGGAGTCATGCTGGGAGTCATGCTGGTAGTCATGTTTGGAGTCATGCTGGGAGTCATGTTTGGAGTCATGCTGGGAGTCATGCTGGGAGTTATGCTGGGAGTCATGCTTGAAGTCATGCTGGGTGTCATGCTTGGAGTCATGCTGGGAGTCATGCTGGGAGTTATGCTGGGAGTCATGTTTGGAGTCATGCTGGGAGTCATGCTGGGAGTTATGCTGGGAGTCATGCTGGGAGTCATGCTGGGAGTCATGTTTGGAGTCATGCTGGGAGTCATGTTTGGAGTCATGCTGGGAGTCATGCTGGGAGTCATGCTGGTAGTCAAGTTTGGAGTCATGCTGGGAGTCATGTTTGGAGTCATGCTGGGAGTCATGCTTGGAGTCATGCTGGGAGTCATGTTTGGAGTCATAATGGGAGTCATGCTGGGAGTCATGTTTGGAGTCATGCTGGGAGTCATGCTTGAAGTCATGCTGGGTGTCATGCTGGGTGTCATGCTGGGAGTCATGCTGGGAGTCATGCTTGGAGTCATGCTGGGAGTCATGCTTGAAGTCATGCTGGGAGTCATGCTGGGAGTTATGCTGGGAGTCATGCTTGAAGTCATGCTGGGAGTCATGCTGGGATTCATGCTGGGAGTCATGCTGGGAGTCATGCTGGGGGGTCATGTTTGGGGTCATCCTTGGCTTCATTCTGGGAATCGTGCTGGGCGTCATGCCGGGAGTCATGCTGGGGATCATAGTGGACGTCAGGTGGAAGTCATTCTGGGAGTCATGTTAGGAGTCATATTGGCAGTCATGTGGGAGTCATACTTGGAGTCATGCTGGTAGTCTTGCTGGGATTCATGCTGGGGGTCCTTTTCGGACTTATGCTCGGAGTCATTGTGGGAGTCATTCTGGGAGTCATGCTCGGAGTCATACTTGTAGTCTTTCTGGCAGTTATGTTAAGAGTCATGCTGTGAGTCATACAGGGAGTCTTCTGTGGGTCTTGCGTAGCGATACATTCATATAAAACGTGTTTCAAAGTCTAATGTGGAAAGATGTCTAGCTGTATGTTGTTTCAAAGTCTAATGTGGAAAGATATCTAGTTGTATGTTGTTTCAAAGTCTAATGTGGAGAGATGTCTAGTTGTATGTTGTTTCAAAGTCTAATGTGGAAAGATGTCTAGTTGTATGTTGTTTCAAAGTCTAATGTGGAAAGATGTCTAGTTGTATTTTTCTTTTTACTAGATGTTTTGTTAAAACTTTGTGTAATGCGCAATTCCGACAGTGTATAAATAGAGAACATTTGACCTCACGATGTCCCATGCCAATAAAGTCGGTCATATGTCAATTTATGGCTTATGATCTCGGCCAATTGAAATGAGACTATTCTTAAATTAGTTAGTCATTATTTGTCACACTACTTTAGGCACGAATATAACGTAATTTGTAAGAACTGGCCTCAATTAATGCTCTACTTAGGCCCCAACTGATGCCCTACTTAGGCCCCAACTGATGCCCTACTTAGGTCCCAAATGATGCCCTATTTAGCCTCAAACTGATGCCCTACTTAGGCCCCAACTGATGCCCTACTTAGGCCCCAACTGATGCCCTACTTAGGCCCCAACTGATGCCCTACTTAGGCCACAAACGAGGCCCTACTTTGGCCCCAACTGCTGCCCTACTTAGGCCAAAAACGAGGCCCTACTTAGGCCCCAACTGATGCCCTACTTAGGTCCCAAATGATGCCCTACTTAGGCCACAACTGATGCCCTACTCAGGCCCCAACTGATGCCTTACACTTCCAGTCACTTGTATGTATTTTGGCTGCTTTCATGTCCCCTTGACAGGCATCTTTAAATCGCAAGCGTGGGCGACCTGTTTTCCTCTTTCCTGAAGCAAGTTCACCATATAGGAGGTCCTTCGGGATGCGGCCGGGGCTCATTCTTTTGATATTCAAAAGAATTATGTTATAGCTGTGAAATTATCTTTGTAATTCTTTTGTATTGAAATTATTATTGAGCTGACGTCAAATACTATCTGGTGGCACATCAACATGCTATTTGAATGAAAACTGGACAGTCTGTTGTTACACAGAGGTCACCCTCCAACTGTACTGGACAGTCTGTTGTTACACAGAGGTCACATTGAAGCTGTACGGGACAGTCTGTTGTTACACAGAGGTCACCTTGAAGCTGTACTGGACAGTCTGTTGTTACACAGAGGTCACATTGAAGCTGTACGGGACAGTCTGTTGTTACACAGAGGTCACCTTGAAGCTGTACTCGACAGTCTGTTGTTACACAGAGGCCACCTACCTACTGTACTGAACAGTCTGTAGTAAACAGAGGTCACCCTCCAACTGTACTGGACAGTCTGTTGTTACACAGAGGTCACCTTGAAACTGTATTGGACAGTCTGTTGTTACACAGAGGTCACCTACCAACTGCACTGAACAGTCTGTTGTTACACAGAGGTCACCTACCAACTGTACTGAACAGTCTGTAGTAAACAGAGGTCACCTTGAAACTGTACTGGACAGTCTGTTGTTACACAGAGGTCACCTCCATAATTACTTCCGGCTCCACCTTCATTATTAAAGGTTTTTCATTTCTTAGTGACCGTCCGGGGCGACAGCCCGGGTTAATTCCCCTTGTTGTAGCCGCTTCAATCTCCACACGTCGGGACAACGTTTCAAAGACACACACCCGCATCACCAACACCACCACCACAACCTTTCCCCCTCCCCCACGTCACCGTAGTAATTGTCCAGCTCCTTCTACCATCGACCTGCGGTAATTCCAATCTCTGACCAACTCCACACCACCCCCGCCCCGCCCCGCCCCCCCCCCACGGCCATTCCTGTCAACGTTCAGACACAAACAATGACCCTAATCTTTACGCGCTCATTTGACCAGCACGCGCCATCACTAAAAGAGACTAGCGAGTGGTCTGACGAGATCGATAGAACTTAAATATTGATTGAAAAACTCTCAGGAATAAAACCTGATAAACGTAAAGTATTTCTTCACTACAAGGTTTCTAATGTAAAAATCTGAGCTGCTTAACGATAAATAATTTTGTTGTACTGAACGCATTAGGTCATGATATCTATTGAATCCGGCACGTCAGGTTCATTTGAATTGTCAGCTGTCAGTCTGGTAATTGGTCGTACATGTATGATGTGTTTCAATATTTTAGTTTGTTACAAGACTAATTTTGTCTGACAGCCCTCAGGTCACTAAAAGTTCAGGGACTGAGCTGAAGTGATCATTGAGTGGTACATGACGTCCTTGTGATCATTGAGTGGTACATGACGTTCTTGTGATCATTGAGTGGTAGATAACGTCTTAGTGATCACTGAGTGGTAGATGACGTCCTTGTGATCACTGAGTGGTACATGACGTCCTTGTGATCACTGAGTGGTAGATGACGTCTTTGTGATCACTGAGTGGTAGATGACGCCATTATATCACTGAATGGTAAATGACGTCTTTGTGATCACTGAGTGATAGATGACGTCATTATATCACTGATGACGTCTTAGCGATCACTGAGTGGTAGATGACGTCATTATATCACTGGGTGGTAGATGACGTCTTTGTGATCACTGAGTGGTAAATGACGTCATTATATCACTGAATGGTAAATGACGTCTTTGTGATCACTGAGTGGTAGATGACGTCTTTGTGATCACTGAGTGGTAGATGACGTCTTTGTGATCATTGAGTGGTAGATGACGTCTTAGCGATCACTGAGTGGTAGATAGCGTCTTTGTATTCACTGAGTGGTAGATGGCGTCTTTGTGATCACTGAGTGGTGGATGACGTCATTAAGATCACTGAGTGGTGGATGACGTCATTATGATCACTGAGTGGTAGATGACGTTTTTGTGATCACTGAGTGGTAGATGACGTCATTATATCACTGAATGGTAGATGGCGTCTTTGTGATCACTGAGTGGTGGATGACGTCATTATGATCACTGAGTGGTAGATGACGTCTTTGTGATCACTGAGTGGTAGATGACGTCTTTGTGATCACTGAGTGGTAGATGACGTCTTTGTGATCACTGAGTGGTAGATGACGTCTTTGTGATCACTGAGTGGTAGATGAAGTCTTTGTGATCACTGAGTGGTAGATGACGTCATTATATCACTGAGTGGTAGATGACGTCATTATATCACTGAGTGGTAGATGACGTCTTTGTGATCACTGAGTGGTAGATGACGTCTTTGTGATCACTGAGTGGTAGATGACGTCTTTGTGATCACTGAGTGGTGGATGACGTCATTATATCACTGAGTGGTAGATGACGTCTTCGTGATCACTGAGTGGTGGATGATGTCATTATGATCACTGAGTGGTGGATGACGTCATTATAATCACTGAGTGGTAGATGACGTCTTTGTGATCACTGAGTGGTAGATGACGTCTTTGTGATCACTGAGTGGTGGATGACGTCTTTGTGATCACTGAGTGGTAGATGACGTCTTTGTGATCACTGAGTGGTAGATGACGTCTTTGTGATCACTGAGTGGGGGATGACGTCATTATGATCACTGAGTGGTAGATGACGTCTTTGTGATCACTGAGTGGTAGATGACGTCTTTGTGATCACTGAGTGGAAGATGACGTCTTTGTGATCACTGAGTGGTAGATGACGTCTTCGTGATCACAGAGTGGTAGATGACGTCATTATATCACTGAGTGGTAGATGACGTCTTTGTGATCACTGAGTGGTGGATGACGTCATTATGATCACTGAGTGGTAGATGGCGTCTTTGTGATCACTGAGTGGTAGATGGCGTCTTTGTGATCACTGAGTGGTGGATGACGTCATTATATAACTGAGTGGTAAATGACGTCTTTATGATCACTGAGTGGTAGATGACGTCTTTGTGATCACTGAGTGGTAGATGACGTCATTATATCACTGAGTGGTAAATGACGTCTTTGTGATCACTGAGTGGTAGATGCCGTCTTTGTGATCACTGAGTGGTAGATGACGTCATTATATCACTGAGTGGTAAATGACGTCTTTGTGATCACTGAGTGGTAGATGACGTCATTATGATCACTGAGTGGTGGATGACGTCATTATGATCACTGAGTGGTAGATGGCGTCTTTGTGATCACTGAGTGGTAGATGGCGTCTTTGTGATCCTGAGTGGTAGATGACGTCATTATATCAATGAGTGGTAAATGACGTCTTTGTGATCACTGAGTGGTAGATGACGTCTTTGTGATCACTGAGTGGTAGATGACGTCATTATATCACTGAGTGGTAAATGACGTCTTTGTGATCACTGAGTGGTAAATGACGTCTTTGTGATCACTGAGTGGTAGATGACGTCATTATGATCACTGAGTGGGGGATGACGTCATTATGATCACTGAGTGGTAGATGACGTCTTTGTGATCACTGAGTGGTAGATGACGTCTTTGTGATCACTGAGTGGTAGATGACGTCATTATATCACTGAGTGGTAGATGGCGTCTTTGTGATCACTGAGTGGTAGATGGCGTCTTTGTGATCACTGAGTGGTAGATGACGTCATTATGATCACTGAGTGGTAAATGACGTCTTTGTAATCACTGAGTGGTAAATGACGTCTTTGTGATCACTGAGTGGTTGATGACGTCTTTGTGATCACTGAGTGGTAGATGACGTCTTTGTGATCACTGAGTGGTAGATGACGTCATTATATCACTGAGTGGTAGATGACGTCATTATATCACTGAGTTGTAGATGACGTCTTTGTGATCACTGAGTGGTAGATGACGTCATTATATCTTTGAGTGGTAGATGACGTCATCATGATCTGAGTTGGTAAACGATGTTGATCTTAAGTCTTTCTTAAGATGTATTAAATATTATTATTTTTAAAAAAGCACATTCACCTTTTCTTACAAAACTTTTTCAACATAAAAAAATTATTTTCAATTGTTGAAAGTAGATCTCCTTTTTTAATCAAGGGAACTAACTTATAATCGATGCCGTTATTTGCTGCCTGACACTGTGTCATGTGACCTATCACGTCTGAGCCACCAGTTATGGGGAATAGTAATTGACTTGTCAATGCACAAAACCCCCACACTGACCCACGCTGACCCACAATCCCACGCCATCAGTAGAGATATGCCAAGTCCTGTCTATCCCAGGGGACCCATTTTGACCACACACCGGACAAGGTCCGTACAATGACCGCCGTCCGATCGATACGAAGTTTGCCGATAGTTTCACATAATGCCGCTTTTATGTCTCAGGTTAAGTCTTGAGGGTGGGGTCTTGGGGAAGAGGGATTAAAAAAAAATGTTTGTGGTCAATATCGAGAGTCCATTAAATCTGGGTGTGTTTTCTTGGTGTTATGTCTGTCTGTGCTGAGATGTGTCGATTTATGACATGTGAATGAATACAAACAAAGAGAGAAAGAACTTTATAAACACAGCAATTTTTAATGAACTAAAATGAATAAAATAATGTTGCTAGTCAATATTTGTGTCTGAACTTCGGCATACCCATCAACGTGTAACTAAAAACGTTTGGTGCTATTCAATACATTTTGTCTAAACACGAGGTTTACATCATCGGCATTGCATCTAAATGCTTTGCCTAAGATCCGTACAGCGACTGTAATCATATATGACTAGCACCTAACACCTAACAACAGTCTTCGGCTTTCCAAGCCAGGGGTTTGTCGGTTTCAGGTCGTGGTCTGCTCCACGACCATACTCGTCTGTCGAACCACGTAGAGGTCACCCCTTCTCGACAGAACTGAAAATCCTACATGTGGAAGAAAATCAGCAGTCCCGAGCCTGCGCTCTTCATGGGGCTTCCCGGAAAACCCCCTCAG
>MUZC01001793.1:22949-37608 GCA_002072015.1 Radix auricularia | reverse complement strand
CCGCCCCCTCTCGATATCCAAACAAGCTTTGCTAGATCCTCCCCCATCCAATCTTTATTGGGAGTTTTAAATGCTTAAATAAATTTTGAACATTATTGTTTCAAAACTCCCCCCCCAGCCCTTCCCAGACTTTGAGGGATCTCAAATAGCAAGTAGATGACCCTAAACAAGATAGCAATCGATAATAACATATCCAAACGATTTAAATTTAAATACTTTTTAAACTTAAAAATTTACCCAAAAATTATTAATTTATTTTAATACTGCTCTTAAAGCAAGACTCTAGAGTTTCTATTTCTTTCTCACGTATAGATTGTGTCGTTGTATGTATCATGCAATGATTTTTAAACACGTCATGTGTTTAGTACAACAAACAGTTTTGTGTACATACCAATTCTTGAGAGCGTCTCCAGAAATCAGGAACTCTTGTTCTAAATTACTGTGCCCATTGACCCAATGTTTTCACTTGTCCAAGTGCCCCACTGGCATAGTCCACCATTGACCCCATGTTTCTCTTGTCCAGGTGCCCCACTGGCACAGTCCATCATTGACCCCATGTTTTCTGTTGTCCATGTAACCCACTGGCACAGTCCATCATTGACCCCATGTTTTCTGTTGTCCATGTAACCCAATGGCATAGTCCACCATTGACCCCATGTTTTCTCTTATCCAGGTAACCCACTGGCATAGTCCATCATTGACCCCATGTTTTCTGTTGTCCATGTAACCCACTGGCACAGTCCATCATTGACCCCATGTTTTCTGTTGTCCATGTAACCCATTGGCATAGTCCACCATTGACCCCATGTTTTCTCTTGTCCAGGTGCCCCACTGGCACAGTCAATCTTTGACCCCATGTTTTCTCTTATCCAGGTAACCCACTGGCACAGTCCACAGTTCCACGCTTACTTTCCGACGGCCAACTCTTATCCTGCTATCCTTGGGGACATCCTGTCTGATGGCATCGGATGTATTGGCTTCTCGTGGGTCAGTGGATGATTATAGGACTGATTGGATGACTGGGATATTGTGGAAGTGATTGGATAAGTGAATAATTTTTTGACTGATTAACTGAGGGTACGATTGTGGGGTTGATTGATTTGGGTCAGTGGACGATTTTGGAGTTGATTGACGAGTTAGTGAACGTCTGAGAGATTGATTAGGTCAGTGTGTATGACTGTAAGGTTGATCCGGTCAGTGTATGAATGTGGGATTGATCTGGTCAGTGTATGAATGTGGGATTGATCTGGTCAGTGTATGAATGTGGGATTGATCTGGTCAGGGTATGAATCTGGGATTGATTTAGTCATTAGTAGATTGTGTCTTTTATGGCAGTGTTTCTCAAACTTTTAAATATGGCGGATCGGCAAGAATTTTTGTTCTAATTGTATGCGCTTATTGCCGAAAAGTTGACATACTCTATGCGGTGAGTATTCATGGTTGCAAATTGAGGATTAAAATTATATTTACGCTCCTTTCTTGGTAACTTCTGCGGACCGGCGGGGATGACCCACGAACCGTCACCAGTCCGCGGATCATCACTTTGAGAAGCCCTGTTCTATGAGACCCAATTACTTAGATAACAGAAAGCCTAATATCTAAAGAATTAATAAAGGAGTATTATTATATAGCTAGTAAAGTACATTTAAAAATAGTCAGGTTCCATGACTACTGGACACACGGGGAAGGCCTGGGTTTGAGACAGAGAAATGAGTGACATAAACAAGTCATTGTTCACACCTTAGTTTTAAATAATATGAAGCATTTTGGGCTCATGCATGCCCCAGGCAGGAAGAGTGTGTTAAAGAAGGCACGGATTATCACTGACACCTGGTTATGGTCTATTGGCTACTAGGTGCTAGTAGGTAAATGAGATATCACGATAGACAAACAATTATATCGATACACTTTGACTGCTTGTGAATGAGGTCTCCATCGTCTCTTCCCTTACATTTCTGCCATTGTTCTAGCCAGCAAGTCCGGCGTGTACTGAGCTGGAGGTGTCCGTGATGGACTGGCTGGCCAAGATGTTGAACCTGCCCAATGAGTTTCTCTTTAGTGGTGGGGGCAAAGGTGGAGGTGTTATACAGGTAGGAGCCTTAAGGATAGCGATATAACATATGATTAGAGGAAGTAAGGTAAAGGTGTTACACGGGGGAGTAGGATGAGCTAATAATGTTAGTCATTTAGATAAATGGTTAATGAAGATTATAAAATGGTGTTGGTTTCTAATAAAGAATTTAGTAAGCTGCAAATTTACAAGCCATATATAAAAAGAAAAATATGTTTTAATCTATAACACCTTGCAGGTTTTAATGGATATGAAAAGAAAAAGCTATTAGCCTATGTAACTTGAAGTAATTGTCAGCCAGTAACTGAATGACTGTCATAATATAATGAGAATGTAGGCTCTTTTATGGAGTGTCTTCTGTGTAATTTTAACGGTACAATAGTTAATAGTGATTACCTCTTGGTTGAAAATTAATTGATGTTCTTGTCAATGTGAAAACTTCAGGTGTAATGGTTGTTTATAAATTAGTTGTGGTGTGTGTGTGGGGGGGGGGCTCTCTTGTCATGGATGTAGGCTTACAGAGGATACTTTATTCTAATTTTCAAGAGTGGCATTTTCTGTATTTTAAAATACAATTTTGTGAGGAGGTAAAAAGTATGCTAACCCAACCAGACAGCAATCTTAAACAGCACCACTAGACAGCATGATTGGACAGTACCACCAGACACCAGCATTAGATGTTACCACCAGAAGCACTCCTAGATGGTTCTACCAGACACCACCACTGGACATTACCACCAGACGTCACTCAAAGACAGCACAACCAGACAGCACCACTAGACACCACCCAAGATATCACCACAAGACACCACCACTAGATACCACCACTAGACACCACCACTAGACACTACCACCAGACACCACCACTAGACATGACCATAACACACCACCACTAGATACCACCACTAGACACCACCACTAGATACCACCACTAGACACCACCACAAGACACTACCACTAGATACCACTACTAGACCACACAACACAAGACACAACCACTAGATACCACCACTAGACACCACCACAAGACACGACTACTAGACACCACCACAAGACACCACCACTAGATACCACCACAAGACACCACCACTAGATACCACCACTAGACACCAACACTAGACACCCC
This sequence comes from Radix auricularia, assembly GCA_002072015.1. Taxonomy (NCBI): domain Eukaryota; kingdom Metazoa; phylum Mollusca; class Gastropoda; family Lymnaeidae; genus Radix; species Radix auricularia. The sequence goes on along the minus strand of MUZC01001793.1, from coordinate 34,411 downwards.
CACTAGACACCACCACTAGACACCACCACAAGACACCACACTAGACAGCACCACTAAACAGAGCTCCTAGACATCACCTATAGACACCACAAGATAGCGCCACTTGACAGCACTCTTAGACAACATCACTGTATTTTGTGGTTAGAGAGACTCAGATTTGGAAAGTGTTAATCTTACTTACATACATAATCGTCAAGAGTGTAACAAAAAAGTATTATGTAATATACCTACAAAACTTTCCTTCTAAGTATTAGTTTTTGTCACTTGAATTATAGTGGATAAATTAATGATAATATATTTTTATGCAAAAAAAAATATTATTTAAATTATTGAAACAATTATTTTATAAATAATGAACAAAGGAATTTTAAATTCAAGTTTCTATTCAGGGCACAGCAAGTGAGGCTACTCTTGTAGCTCTCCTGTCTGCTAGAACCACAATCATCAACAAACTCAAGAAAGACAACCCCGAGATGACCCAAGGGCAGATCATAGATAAACTAGTGGCTTATTGTTCAGAAGAGGTAGGTTCATATGACACTACACCCAAGTACATCAGCTGTTCAATGAATATCACTTTGTTCAGTATTATTTTTCATTTGGTTTGATCGAGTTATTGTGATTTTTTTATCCAAATTTAGGTCAAGGATAAATACTCTGTTTAATTTTTTAAAAAGTTTAACTTGCTAAACTTTAATTTTTTTCTAAATGCCTGAACCAATGATTATCGAAGATCTTCATTTTGCCTTTGAATGTTTGTTCTGTCTCTATGGACCATTTATTCATACAGAGTTTTTTTTCTCAACTATTTTGTATCAAATTCTGTTTAGCGGAATAAGCACATAATTTTTAGTGGCTTGTGATCATTCGCAATTCTGCCTAGTCCATTATGAATTTTGAGACCAAAGCTGTGAATTTAAAAGAAACGAGTGTATTATTACTTTCACACTTACTTGAATACATATATATATATATATATATATAAATAGATAGATGGATATATATACTTCAACTTAGTTGTGTAATTTCCTAAATAAATTCAGCTCAGATAGCCCCATAGAAGAAATTTGGAAGGATATTAAAAGAAATCTAAAAAACCATAATGGATGAGAATGTTCCAACAAAACTAACTTCAAATAGATTTAATAAATGCTGGTTCAATTCTAAATTTAAAAAGTTATGCAAGCAAAAAGAGAACTTATTTAAGAATTTTAAGGCTACCTATTCAAAAAGGATACACAAAAAATACTTTTAAATTAAACACTTGACACAAAAACTTAGTTGAAACCTCCAAAGTAAACAATGTAATTACTAAAGATAGCAATAAAAACGTATGGTCCTTATCAAATCTAAAAAAAATGGAGCCTACAGGTATAGCCACACTAAAAGGCTCAAATAATAAAACCTATAATGATAATGAGACTAAAGCTACTATCCTTAACACATATTTTGCATCATCATTTTCTGCCTCAGGCGACAAGGAAATTTCAATAAATTTAAATAAGATGGAAGAAATGGGTAACATAACTGTAGAAGAGATAGGTATACATTCAGTCCTAAATAACTTTAAAGTAAACAAAGCTACTGGCCCAGATGAATTGCCTGCCAGGTTAATAAAAGAATTACACAATGAACTGTCCCCAATCCTTGTAGTTTTTTTGCAAGCCATTCTAAACCAGGGTAAAGTGCCCCAGGATTGGAAATTAGCCAATGTAACTCTACTCTTTAAGAAAGGCCATAAATCAGACCCCAGTAATTACAGACCTGTATCACTTACTAGTATCACCTGTAAATTACAAGAGCACATAATATATAGCAGAATAGTTAACCACCTTGACAAATATAATGCCCTATGCCCACACCAACATGGCTTTAGAAAGAACAGATCATGTGAAACACAATTGATAGGTCTAATAGATGATCTATCAAAAGGCTTAGATAATAATGATCAAATAGATACAATATTACTAGACTTCTCAAAGGCATTCGACAAAGTTCACCACCTTAGTTTACTTAAAAAACGTAAATACTTTGGAATCTCAGGTCTCTTACATCACTGAATCCAAGATTTCCTATTGGGTAGGGAGCAAACTGTAATAATTAATGGATCTAAATCTACACCAATAAAGGTTAACTCAGGAGTTCCACAAGGAACTGTGCTAGGTCGTTTACTCTTTTTAATTTATATAAATGATTTACCCAACATATCTCAACAGGAAGAAAAGTTAGGTTACTTGCTGATGTTTGTATAATCTATAACACAATTAAGTCAGAACAAGATTGCATAATTTTACAAAAAGACTTGGATGTTTGTCCTTCCACCCAGAAAAATGTCAACTGTTAAGAGTAACAAAGAAAAAGAAACAAATAAATTCAAAATATTTCATTCATGGAAAAGAACTAACCCAAACTAAAGATGCGAAATACTTAGGAGTCATAATACATGAGAAACTATCTTGGAATCCCCATGTCAATGAAGTTATAAAAAATTCAAACAAAACCAAAGGTTTTATAAAAAGAAACTTTTACAAATGTAACGAAGATATAAAACTAAAATGCTACCTCAGCCTAGTGAGACCTATACTAGAATATGCATCTTCTGTATGAGACCCATTCACCAAAGAAAATATTGATAAACTAGAACAAATTCAAAAAAGAGCTGCCAGATTCATTACTGGAGAATATTCAAAACTGACAAGAGTAACACCATTAGTTAAATCATTAGAAGAACCGAGAGTAAATTAGTAATTATACATAAAGCAATTAACTCCAATTTAGAAATACAACATAGGGATAACTTAATACAACCCTCAGATAGAAATAAGGATAAACACACCTTTCTCATTCCGTATGCAAGAGCAAACATGTACAAGTTTTCTTTCTTCCTGTCCGGAGCATCTGTAACAGATAAGATAAGATAAGATAAGTATCTATAAGATTTTTTCTTTTTTTGTGTGTGTAAATTGAGTCACTAAATCATTTTGTTAAACAAATACCAAAACTTGTTCTTTTCTTCTCTTTTTATCCTCAATAGCAAAAAGCCAACAAAATCAACTATTGTTGCTTTCTAACGGATTTAATTAAAATATTTTCTCTCTGTCCCTAGGCCCATTCATCAGTAGTGAGAGCCTCACTTATAGGCATGGTCCAAATGAAGTCTCTACCAACAGATGACAAAGGATCACTGAGAGGATCAGAGCTGGAATCAGCCATCACTAGGGACAAGGAGCTGGGGCTGATTCCTTTCTTTGTAAGATATTTGTTTTGGTGTATGGTTTTATTCAAGTCGCGTATATATATATATATATATATATTTAAAACCAACACACTATCAGCATTCACAATTGTAATAAGAATAAATGAAAGACCATACATAAATTATGGATAAGAATAGGTCACAATAACCTTGTGCATATTAGAGTTAGAGGAGGTATAGTACAGGTGTTATATAAAATAAAATAGAATAACGGTTGGGTCAGTAAAGAATAAGATAAGATAATGAATATCATTCGTAAATATAAATTTCTTCTGAAATTTTTCTGTATTTTTATAAAAATATGCATCAGATTTTACCTCCATACTGTTTACCTTTTAAAATATAACAATAAATAATTTTTAAAAATTTGATTTTTTTATACACTTTATCTCTTGGGGCTGTGGTTGTGAACCAATAATCTTCTCTAAAGAAGGAGCTTCTGTAACAGATAAGATAAGATAACCATATCTGAACTAAATGAAATACATAGAGGCTTGTTAATAAAATAGAACACCAGCTGACACCCGTATGTGATGTCCAGTCAGCCCAGCTCAAGACTAGCATAGCATGTTATATCATTTGCATTGTTTTGTTTTTTAAATTTTATTATAACTGAGTCTATTTTAAATTTCCCATAAAAGCCAAATTTTGTTAGAAGCGGCCTGAAAAGTGATTTAGCTGTGCTATGTGTGGCTGAGAAAATATTTGAAGCATAACTCCACACATGCCTCTAGTCTAGAGCATGTCTCACTTAATTTTCCTCAAAACTTTTTTTTGCCACCAGCTGTGTGCAACTATAGGAACAACAGCCACATGTGCCATAGACAATTTGCCAGAACTTGGACCAGTTTGTGAGTCTTGATGATATCATTATTGTAATTGATTTAACAAAAAACTCTTTTAATGCTGAGATTGAGGTTATTATGATTTTCTGCCATCTTTTTATCTTTTAAATATTATACATATGTTAAATTAGTTTAAGAATGAAGCTTATTATTATTTTTATTGACACCCCACCCCTCTCCCAACAAACAAAAAATATTTACAAAAATAAAGATAATATTTTTTCTAATTAAAAAAAATAGCATTACGATTTTAGTTAAGCATTTTGACAAACATAATTTTCAAAAATAATGTGTGATGTCATTTGCCCAGGTAACAAGCATGACATCTGGATGCACATTGATGCCGCCTATGCTGGATCTGCTTTTATATGTCCTGAGTTCAGACCCTTGCTGGACGGTGTAGAAGTGAGGGGATTTTAAACATCTTCATGCTCTGTAATTAGATGTGAACATACACAGGCAAATTTCTTTGTTTACTGATCAGTTTGAACTGATTTCTCATCAAGTCTTTCTCTTTTTTTTTTTCCCAGCATTCCATGTCTTTCAATTTTAACCCACACAAATGGATGCAGGTAACATTTGACTGTTCAGCTTTATGGTAAGTAAAGTATTGGTCAATTTATTGCTCTTAAATGTCTATGAATTCAGGGAGGATTTACTCAAATAATAATCAATTAAATTACATTCTCCGTATAAGTGAATGCTATTAATTTGAAAACATATTTACTATTAAACATTAAGATCGCTCTTGAATTCTTAGCTATTGTATTTGATTATCCATTATTTCATTGCAAAACAGAAATATTGCCTATCAGAATGAAATATTATTTTAAAATTTTAAGCTTTAATTTATAACATATATCTTGTTACTCAATAATTTTCAGCAAAGTAAATAAAAATAATTGTGTCCTTCAAATTATACTTTGTAAATATTTAAAATATATATACAAAATAATGGGACATAAAATCATATAATGATTTTAAAAAAGTGTTTGTAAATGTAGTATAATACAATATTTTAAAAGAGTGTTTGTAAATGCAGTATAATGCAATATTTTTTTTAAAATCATACGTTTAAAATAATAAAATAGGCTTTACACAATAAAACCAGATATGTAAATTTTAAATCCCTAAAGGGTCAAAGATAGTTACCTGGTGTCTGGTGCGTTTGAGTTAAACCCTGTCTACCTAAATCATGATAACCAGGGACAAGCCATGCCTGACTACCGAGTAAGATGCATTTAATACATAATTTTTGCTTATGTCCGACTTATATTCTGAACAATGTAATTATCATCATGGCTTGTCATCCCATCTGGGGCATAGGCCACGAACAAAGGCTCTCCAGGCATCCCGGTCCTGCGACATTCTCTAACTTTCCCCAGCTGTGCCCCACTCTTTTTGGAGCCTGCCTCCACTTCTCTTCTCCAGGTCATTTTGGGTCAATCTCTTTTCCTATTGCCTTGGGGGTTTTCAAGTGAGGGCTTGTCTCACAATGTTGGGTGTAGGCTTTCTGAGGGTGTGGCCAATCGCTGGCGTATTAGCTCTTCCACTGGCTCTTGTTGTGTGCGTTGCCAAAGGTCCTCTTTGGTGGGCCAGTGGATTTGGAAAGTTGTTCTGAGACATGTGTTGATTAATGTTTGAAGGTTTTTTGAACCGGCTGCTGTTGTTGGCCATGTTTCTGCTCCATATAGCAAGACAAGCTTCATTGTGGTGTTGAATATCCTGACTTTGGAGTGTAAAGTTGTTGCAGCCCCTATCTTTTTATTTAGCTGTTTAAACGCTGTTCTTGCTTTGCCAATTCTCAATCTTATGTCACAGTCTGTCCCTTCTTATATACAATACCCCTCTGAAACTAAGCTTATATTTATCATAAATAAATCTGGATGACAACCAGTGTTCTAAAATTTATTTACTCATAAAGACTTTTACACTTTCCTAATTTTATTATACCATTTTACACATTTTAATATACCATTTTACACATTTTAATCATAATTCAATTATTTTAAATTTAATTATGGTTATAGGTAATGTAAAATTATTTCATTAATTTATTTAACAAAGCTGAAAAATGTGATTTTTTTATTTATTTATTTCTTATGACCCTTGCATTTTTTCTTCAATTGGACTGACAAACACTCAGTTATCATAAGCTATGCCCCTATAGATGTTGAAAAATTTAATTCCAGCACTGGCAGATTCCACTGGGAAGAAGGTTCAGGTCTCTAAAGCTTTGGTTTGTGTTACGCTCGTTTGGCATCCAAGGACTCCAGGAACTGATAAGAAAGGTAATTTAATTAATTTGTAACAATTTTACTAAATTATGTAATGTTGGAAAAGTTTTTTCATATATGATTTTAAATAAAAACAATTAAAAAAAAAAAATTATTGAAAATTAAAACCGATTTACCTTTCAATGCTGAATTTCAATATTATTTTTTATGTATTTTAAAATGAAGTGAATGATAGTCACATTGTTTATATTTTTTAAAAATTTTTCTAGGATGTTTCCCTTGCTCATCAGTTTGAGCAGCTTGTTAAGAGTGATGAAAGGTTTGAAATAGTACGACCAGTGACCTTTGGCCTTGTTTGCTTTAGGTTAAAGGTGAGTTAGGAAGAAAAGTTTCATATTTTTAGGGGGGTAAAGATTCTACATGTGGGAAAAAGTCTGCAGTCCCCAGCCTGCACTCTTCATGTGGCTTCTTGGAAGATCCCCTCAGCCATTGGGCCCCTACGGTAAGTAACAGCTGAGGAACCCCCCCAGGAGCAGTCACTTCTAAAGCGGCCACCTGGACATCCAAGACAGAAAGTTGAAAATGCCTCCCACTAAATTGGCTTACATGGAAGGGTGGAATTCCATACATCAACCCGCTACCAGAATTTTGTGCCACCCAAGCAAAGCACATGAGTCTCAATGGTTAGGATCGCTGCTATGTGGGGGATCTTCAATGGCCTACTAGGGTGTGTCCCCCACTGGAAGGTTTCCTCAGTGCTGCCGTCTGCTGGGTTCTTAGCGGTTCCTTTTGGTGATCCGTAGTGGCGCTCCTGGCCCTAAACTGGCAATGCTCAAAGGCATTTCTAGTAAAAATATTTTTTGGTAATAAAAAGATATTATAATATTTAATTCTAGATTTAATTCAGAAATGCGTTTTTTTTTAAAATTATTTTTTATAAAAATAAAAACAATTGATGACAGTGTTCATTGTTAAGATTATGGTATTATATTTAACAAAATTTCTAAAAGATCCCTACTGTCTGATTAATTATTGTTATTGTTGTTGTTAAGAGGTCTCCAAACAAAACAGTTATAAACTTACTGTGCTCCATGCTACTTGCCACCATTTTTACTTTATAACCTTGCCAGACAAGGAATGTTATCCAGAAGTTGTTTCAAAGAATTCTTACAAGATAAGATAATGAAGAAAATAATTTATTCTTGTTTTACTGTCATGCCAAAACTTATCTTATTCCAAAATTTCACTTTAGTAGATTTTTTTTTAAACCACAAAAACACTAACAACATTAAAAACTCGAATAAAATACAAAATTACCAACCATGGATAGGTAAAAGATGCAAAAACATGTGTCTGTCCTTGCAAATAAAATAAGAAGGAAATTCAACTGTATCCTACTGTATGTTTTCTCTACATTTTTCAGGGGTCCAATGAAATCAATGAAACACTTAATAAGAGAATAAATGATGACCGAAGAATTCACCTGACACCATCCAAAGTCAAGGACATATTCTTTTTACGTTTTGCTGTGTGTGCTAGAAAAACTGAGGATCGTGATGTTAAATTTGCTTGGTCCATCATACAAGAGCTGACCAACAGTTTGTTGTCCAATCCGTAGTATGGCAAGGAATTATATAAATACAAAAATTACAAAAATAAAAACATTTTATTTGAACTATAAACTTAAACACTGTGGCAATTTTATTTGGTCTACATGTTGTTTTTTTTTATAATTTTTTGAATAAAATGAGGATACAAGCTTTAATTAAGTTGAATTTTTGTTAAAACATATTTTTATTAATGATTTTCTGTTGCAATATTTTTCTACATAAGTATTTCATTTATAGTAAGCTGAACTTCCTTGAAGTCATTTTAAATTTTATTAAAGAAGTTCAAACTAATTATTATTAATAATGTTTTCAAAAAAAAAAATGTAATGGAACTTATTTTAAGTAGACATGCAGCCTCCTGAATTTTAAACATAAAACTGTAAATAAGTTTAATTTGTAATTGTATTCATAGAAAAATTCCTCCACCAACATTGGGCCTGAGCCTGAAAGTGTTGTGTTCAACTAAAAGTTTTACCGAGGTCTTGTTCTCTCACTCAGTGAATACATTTTTAAAAACTCTTTATCTTTTTAAAAAAAAATTAATTTCTCTTATGTTCCTTTGTTTTAAAATAATATTTTCAAACATCCTTAATCATTTTTTAAATTTTTGCGTGGCTAAAGGATTTTAATGTTTATTATTTTTATTGATAAACAAAACTGTGTTTGTCCATGCAACAATTAAAATGTATCTTTAAATGTTTTTAAATTTGTTTTAAAATAAATTGTTGTTTTGACAAACTGAAAATGGGCTCCTGTAATTCTATAATTCTTCATCTTCAAATCAAAAAATATAACACTTTGAGTCCTGCGCTAGACATAGTCGAGAGGTTAAGGAGGCAAAAGAGTCCCACGGTAAGACAGTGTTATATGACTCTGCTCAGCAGATGAAGCAGGTTGCCCAGGTATTAGCCAAGGCCTTAAGAGACTAAGTCTCAGACCAAAAGAATAAGTAGAAGAAGAAGTTTTATTTTTCCGCTTAGAAACTGATACAATGTGATAAGTATTTAGAAAATTTAAATGATGATTGCTATTTCTTACAGCACCAACATCAGTTTTTTTATGCTAGTCTAACATTGTTGATATAGTCCAACATTGTCAAGCTAGTCCAACATTGTCATGCTAGTCCAACATTGTCAAGCTAGTCCAACATTGTCATGCTAGTCCAACATTGTCATGCTAGTCCAACATTGTTGATATAGTCCAACATTGTCAAGCTAGTCCAACATTGTCATGCTAGTCCAACATTGTCATGCTAGTCCAACATTGTCAAGCTAGTCCAACATTGTTGATATAGTCCAACATTGTTGATATAGTCCAACATTGTCAAGCTAGTCCAACATTGTCATGCCAGTCCAACATTGTCAAGCTAGTCCAACATTGTCATGCTAGTCCAACATTGTCATGCTAGTCCAACATTGTTGATATAGTCCAACATTGTCAAGCTAGTCCAACATTGTCATGCTAGTTCAACATTGTCATGCTAGTCCAACATTGTTGATATAGTCCAACATTGTCAAACCTTGTCCAACATTGTCATGCTAGTCCAACATTGTCAAGCTAGTCCAACATTGTCAAGCCAGTCCAACATTGTCATGCTAGTCCAACATTGTCATGCCAGTCAAACATTGTCAAGCTAGTCCAACATTGTCATGCTAGTCCAACATTGTCATGAGTCCAACATTGTCAAGCTAGTCCAACATTGTCATGCTAGTACAAAAATGTCATGCTAGTACAACAATGTCGTTGCATACTGATGTTCAAAACTCTCTCAAATTTAAGAGTCTTCTATTTTAAAAAAAAAAACTTCTTTGGTCACTATCTTTCAAAAAATTTGGAAGACTGTTCTGTAGTTTTGGAACGCTGATTCAAACGACTGCACACCATTGTCCCCCATGATCTGAGAAAAAAAAAATCATTAAAATGGGCAAAGTCAAAGTAAACCCAAGACTGTAGTCAAGATCATCCTACTAATTTCTTTTTTTTTTTCTTCTTCTACTGTCAGTGTCCACACCCCCACCCCACCCCCGCCCCTATAGCATCAGCATAACATGTTCAAGATTTCCTCATTTAGTATAGTTTACTTTAAAAATTCAACACTTGTTAGTTAATTGGGCAATACATAAACCTAAGTTTAAAGAACAAAATAAAATGGCTTTCGTTTAATATTATTGCTTTGCTTAATTACATAAAATAGTGTTAACCATTTAGCACACTAAACGGTGATGAGGTTTTACAAAATTAAACAGAATTGAAGACTAAGTATCTTTTAATTATAAGATTTTGGTGAACATTTATCTAATTATAAAAAAAATATTTGATGCTTTATTCATCAAAATTGATAATCTGCTATAGACTGACAGCAACCCTCAAATTGTCAATTTTAACTGCTCCACAATGCCAAATGGAAGAATGAAAAACACCCCTCAAATGATTCTGTTGCAAATACCTTTGAACTCTACAATACAAATAATAATGTTTTTAAATCTAAGAATATTTTGGGGTTAGCCCCAGAATAAACAGAATTTATGTCAAAATGGAGCTAGATACAAGCTATGACAAAGGGAGATTATCAAACTTTTTTTAATTTAGCAACATCCTCAAGTCAAGTGAAAATGACTTTGAGGACAAATATAGGGGAAATAATCATTCATCCAGATGGCACTTCTAAAAAATAAACAATGAATACCAGATTACTTACCCTGGTAATTGTGAAAAATTTGTGCACAGAATTGTCATAGTTGGTTCATTTCACCACATTCTCAAGTGACGATAACCCTTACAACTTGTTAATAATATATTTAAAACACACAAAAACGAGTTTCAAGGTGGATTTGATAAACTAAAGGAAATAAAGGCAAATCTAAGTTTGTAGAGTTGATACTTATATCTGAAAATCGAAGTAAAAATGTACGTCACAACAGAATTAAATAAACTAAGAAAAAGAAGGAATAATCACCAAAGTTACAAATGGTCAGTTCCAGTGATGAACTATTATGGCCGTCATCTGACCAGTGGTGACTATAAAACTATTATGGCCGTCATCTGACCAGCGGTGACTATAAAACTATTATGGCCGTCATCTGACCAGTGGTGACTATAAAACTATTATGACCGTCATCTGCCCAGTGGTGACTATAAAACTATTATGGCCGTCATCTGACCAGTGGTGACTATAAAACTATTATGGCCGTCATCTGACCAGTGGTGACTATAAAACTATTATGGCCGTCATCTGACCAGTGGTGATTATAAAACCACAATAAACCCAGCTCTAGTTTCTGAATTTATTCTCTTGTTAAAATAGAAGATATTCTGGGCGGAGGACAGACGTTTACTAAAATTCATTTCACTCAAGCCTATCTACAGTGTGAACTAGATAGGGAATCAAGTCTATCTACAGTGTGAACTAGATGGGGAATCAAGTCTATCTACAGTGTTAACTAGATAGGGAATCAAGCCTATTTACAGTGTGAACTAGATAGGGAATCAAGTCTATCTACAGTGTGAACTAGAT
>MUZC01001793.1:1080-21770 GCA_002072015.1 Radix auricularia | reverse complement strand
GGGAATCAAGCCTATCTACAGTGTGAACTAGATAGGGAATCAAGCCTATCTACAGTGTGAACTAGATAGGGAATCAAGTCTATCTACAGTGTGAACTAGATGGGGAATCAAGCCTATCTACAGTGTGAACTAGATGGGGAATCAAGCCTATCTACACTGTGAACTAGATGTGGAATCAAGCCTATCTACAGTGTGAACTAGATGGGGAATCAAGCCTATCTACAGTGTTAACTAGATAGGGAATCAAGCCTATCTACAGTGTGAACTAGATAGGGAATCAAGTCTATCTACAGTGTGAACTAGATGGGGAATTTAACATTCTTCAAACAATAAACACCCATCTAGGATTTATGAATTTAACAGATTAGTTTGTGGCATTACATCAAGTCCAGCTATATTTCAACAAATCATGGATATAGTGCTGTCAGGTTTAGAAAATGTATAATGTAACCCTGATGATATAATCATAACAGGTGAAACCAATAAAACACACTTAACGAGCATTGACATTGTTCGAAATAGATTAGAAAAATTTTTCCAAGATGAAACTCTCTTCAGTGGCCATTTGATAAATAAAGATGACCACATCAAACTGTTGACAATTTGGAAGCAATTATCAATGCTCGCAGACCAATAAATGTAAAATAATTGAGATAATTTCATTGAATGTTGAACTATTATCATAAATTTCTAAATAACATTGCTACTGTCATTAACCCACTGAATGAAATTTTTCAAAAGAATGTTAAATAGAATCGGTTTGAAAAATCAGGGGGAAAAAGCATTTACTAAATCTAAAGAACTCATAGCACCTGAAAAGGTTTTAATGCACTATGACCCTAAATTACTAATGAGACTTACTTGTGATGCAAGCCCAAATGGACTTGGAGCTGTCTCTTAAATTATCAGACATTACAGATGAAGGAATAGAAAAGCCCACAGCTATGCATCAGGATCCTTAAACAGGGTTGAAAAGAACTATAATACTACTACTAATAATAATAAATAGATAATTTATATAGCGCTGTATCCCAGTAAGGAACTGGGCTCACAGCGCTTTACATGAAAGTAATAACATATATATAAAATATAAACTAACATTAATACAATAACAACCAGGGCCGGCCTTAGAGCAAAATGTAGATCTACTTCCATTAAGCAATACTTATTTTTTTAAAAACAATGTTATCGATAAAATTTTATATTTATTCTTTTCAGAATAAAATAATTTTTAAAATAGATTATTAATAAAAATAAAATATTATTATCACCCTAAATCCTAATTTTCAAAAAAAATTCCTTAAGGATTTTAGTTACCATTTATGGATTCAGGAAAACATTTTACTTTTTTAAAAGCCATTTTGGCTATTTAAGGACCATTTCAATGTAAGGACAACCAAAAAAGGCTTCTATATTTAGCAGCTAATAACAGAATGTTTTATTTCTGAAGCAATTTTTTTTTTTTTTTTGGGTCAGCACTTTGTCTGCTTTGGGATACGGATACGGTGGGTTTTGTGCCTGTAAAAATGACAGTGTGAAACTGTCTGATCATGAGAAATAGCAGCTACCTTAAAATATTTTGATCTGGAAACTAGGCTATTAGCAAGATGCACAACTGACTAGCAAAGTTAAAAAATTAATAAAAACAGTGAAAAGGCTCTTAAGCATAATTTATTTCAACGTCTCATGGCCATTGCCTTATTTCTTGATGAGCGCAGCATTGCCTTTCAAAGTTCAGTCCATTAATTACACGAGGCACACAATCGAAGTTATTTTTATTAGATCGCGTTCAGTAGCTGGCAAAATTTGCTCAAATTTGTTAAAATTTTGCAGAAGCATTTTCGAATAATACAAACTTAAATATTTGATTGCACGCGTGATATAATGTTAAAGTGCAGCATTACGCTAAATACAGGGCTGGATTTATCAGTCTTATTGGCCTAGGCACAAACCCACATGGCTACCCCATCTGATCCGGGCCTCCAATCCTCCAGTGACCGCTGGTACGTTTAATAGTATGCATACAAAAAATGCAGTAGTCAACACATGTGTTTGTGGTACTATCACTGATATAAAACTTACTATATGGTATTTCTGTACTAAAGTTAATAGTTTATTATGTATATATAATAGACAAAAATACTGCAACTTTTTATTAAATCCTTTATATTAACTTATGGGGTCTGAGCCCGTGCATGTCACCGTGCGTGCGTGCTTGCTTGCCGAAAAAAAAAATTGGATGTATTTTAAACTCATTTTCTCGTAAGCTAGCGAGCAGAAATTTAGCAGGCAGACTCATACAAATGTGTATACCCCCGGTATGATGTATCAAACTTTCAGATCGATCGAATGGACAGTGATTGAATTATTGAATTTTTAAATTATTTTATTTATCTCAATGTATCATGTTAATTTTTTTGAAACTATGAAACTATGATTTAGAAACTTAACCATTGCTACTGATCATAAGCCTTTGCCATTTATATTTGGACCAGCGAAGGGCATTTCTCAGATCGTAGCAGTATTCCACAGTGTGTGTGGCGGGGTGGTGGTAGTGGTGGGAGGTGGAAACCACAAGCAAAGCCACACAAGAAAAGCAATACATTGGGTGAAAATTCACCTTAAAAAGACAATAAACTGTTTGTTAAATAAGCATGGAACTTGCCGCGACTATCTTTTAGAATCGCCATGGTTGATTTGCCACGTTGTCGGCTATTTTATGAACGAACTCGGTGTTTCCTTCGGCACACCGTGATTGTCACCGCGTGACGAAGGAACGACCGCGTTCGCTCGCTTCATGTGAAATACCGAAGCAAACGACCCGCGTGCCGAGCGCAGGCACGCACAGGAGCACGTACGCGGGCACGCAACGCGCGAGTCACTGTGGTGACACGGCATCGACATACGGCCCCAGACTAAACTAAACACATATTCTTTGGGCCTGAGATCTACTCTCTTAAGGCCTTGACTATTACTTGGGCAATCTGCTCCATCTGTTGGGCAGTGCCATACAACATTGTCTCAACGTAGGACTCCCCTGCCCCCTAACCTCCCCGGCTATGTCAAGCACGGGACATGACGTCAACAAGTGTATGATCGTCTCAGAGGTTTGGTTGCAATGGCGGCAGTTGGGGTCCCTGTTGTGATCCAGCCTGTTAAAGTAAGATTTGGTTGGGCAATGCTCGGTGCGCATTTGGGTCACCAAACTTTGTTCCCTTCGTTTTAGACCCCACCACTGGTCTAATCTGCTAGGCCTGGGCATGCTAGCGAACACCCCTCTGGCTGTAGCTCCATCTTCCCACTCCTGGTACCACTTTTCCCTGAAGTGGTCCATTAGCCACGTCTTTGCCCCAAGATATGTGACTGGGACATCTGGTTGGGGTTGGGCTGCTCCAGCTTTTGCCAGCGAGTCTGCTATTTCATTACCTTCTACATTCACGTGGCTAGGGATCCATTGAACTGTGACCTTGCCACCAAGTCTCTCGAGTCTGCCCACGTCCTCCAAGATGGCGTCGACTAGGTGGGTGCTACGTTTCTCAGATAGCAGGACTTCGAGCGCCGATCTCGAGTCAGAAAACAAGACCGTGTCGAAACCTACTAGTCTCGACCCTTGCAGTGTTAGGTGCACACTTTCCAGGGCCCTATGAATAGCTTCAAGCTCCGCATCGTAGTTCGATGCTGTGGTCTCACAGGGTCCTGAAAGTTCCTCTTTTGGTGGCCCTCCTAATGGGTATAGGATGAGCGCACCATATTGTGCAGTTCTTTCTCTCCGGCTGGCAGACCCATCCGTGAACACTTTCACTGGGGTTCCCGCGAACCCTTCGATTGTCTCAAGGGCAGCCACTTTCTGTACATATTCAGGGCTGCGCTTCGTTACTGTCGTGTCAGTCATTGACAAATGTATTGTGGGACGTGTCATTTCCGCATGGGGCGGTTTTATTGGGACGCTAATTGTTCTATGTCTATTTCGTGGGGGTTGAACAGTCCTATCAAGCTCTAGTACTTGATGCATGAACGAGGACCGTTTCAACTTCCCACGTCCGTCCCAATTATGCTGCATTTGTAGCAGGGGTCCCTCGTGTCCAGCCTGCGATACCTTTCTGCAGTAGTAATGATCGCCTTGTCCCGACGTATCTCAAGTGGTTTTACATTTGCAATGACCTCCACGGCAGCTGTGGGTGTAGTTCTGTACGCGCCACAAATGAACCTCAGGGCCTGGTTCTGGATTCGGCCCAGTTTTTCCAATGCCGTTTTGCTGGCCCCAGACAAATTGTTTACATTTGTTCCTCTTTAAACTTTTGTCAACTTTTTCATCCTTAAAAAGTGGTACATTTGTAAAATTATTTCTTGTTATATTACTAGGGTATCACCCGTCAAAAATTACGGAAGTTTTCAAAATAAATATATTTCATCTGCAATCTATTAATTTTTGAAAATTGTAAATCAGAAGAAAAAAAATGTATACAGAACTTTGATTTATTTTAATTTTATTCATTTATTTTCAAATTTGAAAAATGTATGCGGACGATCGAAAAGAGGTACTTTTGGTGCAGTAATTGGGGGCGCTGCTATATAAAATTAGTAGCGTCACGGTCGGGACAGGAAGGGCGGGATGGGCTGGACATACATTGCAAATTATGTGTATTCATTTCTTGTCAAAAAACAATCGTGACTTGGCACCATATGGAATATAGGCTATTGAATTCATTATTGTGACGTCATTATTATTGTTTCTTGTGGGCTAAGCCTCACACTGAATTTGTGAGTAAATATAAGACTAAAATATTTGTTTGTATTTTGTACTATTAATCCATCTATTAGCCCAGGGCCGTTTTGTCGGTGAACCAAAAAAATCAGTCAATATATATTTCACAAAAGCGAATATGTGCAAACGAGTTTGACGAATGACCCCCGCTGGGTCGACTAAGCGTAGTGCAAAAGCGTAGTGGGATAAAAAGAAGGGGGAAAAGGGAAGGGAGCAACAATGTTGCTTGCGTTCACTTACGTTTGTTATGAACGCGGGGACATGTTATTTTCATTTATTTTTTTTTAATGTTTGTTTCTGCCCGATCTTTTCCTCCTTTTTTATTTAAAAAACACGACTAAGCCTCGCTAGGGTCGGCCAATCACAGTTTATGGTTGGCAAGGGATAGCAGTAAAGGAAGGGGGGTAACAACAACCGATGTGCACATGTCTCTACGTTTACCCGCTTTTTTCCTTAATTTGTGCTGCTGTTTGTGTCGGTTTGTGTTGCTTCTCTCATCCCCCACCCCACCCCCACACATTCTTTGCACCATATATGATGAGCAAGTCTGCGGTGAATACTACGACGTGGGTCGCATCGAGTTATCTTTATAAAGACGTATAATCCAGTCTAAACTAAACATAATTCGTAAATCCTGATTCCCTTGTGGACAGCTGTTTTCTTTCTGCTTCTGTCCACACACATGGTTCTTTCATTAGCGAGTCGAACCTCGCGCTGTCTCCATGACTTACTCTTCGTGATGCAAGATATCGTCTCCCCTACCACCCACCCCCTTCCAAAGTCCTTAAATCCTCGCCTCTGGTCACGTGTCTCTGCTCTGTTTACTCACAGACTTGAGGTCTAATGAACATTAACTGTGACCTCTGGCCCACGCAGGCTTTCACTTCAGTTACTCTTGCTTACTGGCTCTTATTTGTATATATCCTTACTGTTACCGGCTCTTATTTATATATATAATAATAATAATAATAAAATGATTATTTATATAGCGCTGTATCCCAGCAAGGAGCCAGGCTCACAGCGCTTTACATGGAAACAACAATACATATATAAATAAAAAGAAACATTCATAGCATATTAACTACATAAATGACAATACGGTATACTCAATACATCAGCTACGTTAATCATTTAAAGAAATGTGGTTTTATTATTTTTGAAAATAAACTTTACTGTTATTGGCTCTTATTTGTATATACTCTTACTGTTACCGGCTCTTATTTGTATATACTCTTACTGTTACTAAATCTGCACTCTTTTGTTCAGGCGTTTCGTAATGTTCGTTGACTTTGGTTGTTCATTACGATTTGATGGGATCCATTCTATTTTAAGTCAAAGGATGTCATCTCTGAAACACAAAGTGTGTGTTTGTGTGTGTGTGTGTGTGTGTGTGTGTGTGTGTGTGTGTGTGTGGAGGGGGGGTCAAAACGAAACCACCTGTTCAACTAATCATTAAAATTCTCCCAACTTCCTTAAAATAATTTGAAAGTCATCTATATTCTATACTGATAAAATGGGAGTGAGACTGCAGTCATGTTTATAAATTAGTAAAAGGAAAACAGGTTAACATGGTATGAGTTACACTGATAGCACGTAACAAAACAGCGAACGTTTCGTAAAGAGCCTTCCTCAACGATCAAACAATACACATATACAACCAATATAAAGAAATGGAAAATAAAAAATTAGCTGCGGTGAAATCCAAAGATTCCATGAAAGCAAAGTAGGATGAGAGTAGTGTGAGCTTTAATAGGAAAGCAGATAGTGGGTGTGGCAAAACGTTTAGGTGGTCAGTGCAAACACAAAATTCATCCCATGTGGTGCAAGAGCCCCATACTCTCTTCATTGGCTACCTATACAAGCCCGAATTGATTACAAACTGGCCGTTCTGTGTCACAACTTCTTTTCTGACTCATGCCCTTCATATCTTACTGAACTTTTGTCAGTCTACTCACCAAGTCGTCAGCTACGCTCCTCTGCGGATACACGCATTCTCTGTGTTCCTAAGATAAGAACTAAAACATTTGGCGAAAGGTCATTCTCCTTTTGTGCAGCCAAACAATGGAATTCTCTTCCATTACACATCCGTAGCATTTCAACTGCTAAGTCATTTAAGACTGCACTTAAGACACATCTTTTTAAAATTTATTTTCAAAAATAATAAAACCACATTTCTGTAATTGATTAACGTAGCTGATGTATAGAGTATACCGAATTGTCATTTATGTAGTTAATATGCTATGAATGTTTCTTTTTATTTATATATGTATTGTTGTTTCCATGTAAAGCGCTGTGAGCCTGGCTCCATGCTGGGATACAGCGCTATATAAATTATCATTTTATTATTATTATTATTATTCTCCAGACTGACCCTCCTGTGTGTGCTTGTCCAAGAAATCAAAGAAATTGGTAAAACTTCTGGGCATCATTGACTTCATAGCGTACATGTCTACGAATGTGAGAAAAATGAAATAAATAATTCATTCTGAATAGCAGAATCTGCATCTGTTCACGTGATTAGCTTTTCTTTTGGTTCTGTCAGATAAGGTATTTTCTTCGTTGTTTTTTTTCTCTTTAAAACAAAAGACGATAAAGTTAAAATAATGATGTTTTAAATGAATTCTCCTTTAAAGTTCGCACAAACATTTTGTCATGTAATTTAGTTCCCTTTAAACTAAATTTCGCTAACATGCCCAGGCCAAACCGATCAGACCAGTGGTGGGGTCTAAACCGTAAACATCAGAGTTTAGTAACTCAAATGCGTACAGAGCATTGCCCAACCAACTCATACTTTAATAGGCTAGATCACAACAAGGACTCTTAACTGCCGTCATTGCAGCCAAGCCTCTGAGACAGTCTCACGCCTGCTGACGTCGTGTCCCGCGCTAGACATAGCCGGGGAGGTACGGGAGGCAAAAATAGTCCCATGTTAAGACAATGGTGTATGTCACTGCTCAGCAGATGGAGCAAGCTGCCCAGGTATTAGCGAATGCCTTGAGAGATTAGTCTCATGCCAAAAGAATATGTATTTAGTTTTGTTTAGTTCCATTCAATTGTTTTCGAAGTACCCCTCTCATCCCCGTCTCGGTGTAGACTCCCAATCTAATTTGGAGAATGTAATGTCAATATGTGAAATATTCATGTACGGTAAAATAGTTTATAACAATTAAGTCCAAATACATTGATGAAAGTTTATTTGGTTGTTGAAATTAAATGATACAATGATACATCAATATTCACATCTAAAAAATGAGGGGCTACAAAACTTGAAAAGGTTATAGGTTATAGTTGCCAGCACGTCAGTTTCATGTTATAAGACTACTTCAGCCCCTTTATTTTTCATTTAAGTAACATTAAAATCAGTAGACTTTAGATTCTTTAGGGTGTGCGTTGGGTGCGGACCCCACCGGGTGACATCAGTACAAAGAAACAAAGAAAAAGAAACACATAAATTCAAAATATTTCATTTATGGAAAACAGCTAGCCCAAACTAAAGATGGAAAATACTTAGGAGTCATAATAAATGAGAAACTATCATGGAATCCCCATGTCAATGAGGTTATTAAAAATCAAACAAAACCTTAGGTTCTATAAAAAGAAACTTTTACAAATGTAATAAAGATTTAAAACTAAAATGCTACCTCACTCTGGTGAGACCTATACTAGTATATGCATCTTCTGTATGGGACCCATCTACCAAAGAAAATATTGATAAGTTAGAACAAATTCAAAAAAGAGCTGCAAGATTCATCACTGGAGAATATTCAAAACAGACAAGAATAACACCATTAGTTAAATCATTAAACCTTGAAACACTAGAGGATAGAAGAACCAAGGGTAAAGTAGTAATCATACATAAAGCAATTAATTCTAATTTAGAAATAAAACCTAAAGATAACTTAATACAACCCTCAGATAGACATAAGGATAGAAACATATTTTTTTATTCCGTAATCAAGAACAAACACATACACATGTTCTTTCTTCCGTCCGGAATTCTGGCGTGGATTGGGTTGCCTAGAGAAACCAGGAACGCCAACACTTTATCATCATTTAAAACTCTAATAGGAGTGCAGGAGTATTTACAAACCATGGATAAGTGTAGGACGCAATAATCTTCTGTAATAGGACTGCCGTCTCTAATAGATAAGAAAAGAAGATAAGGGATGACATCAAACTTTAAAATTATGTATCTTCCGTTATTGGTCACTAGCCGACTGGCAGAGGAGTATTATGTGGTAAGTCGTAAGGGGTGTAACCAAGAGATATCGCACTGGGTGGCACCAACACTAGTGACACCTATGGGATATGAAGTTTCGCTATTAGAAAAGTTCACGTATTTCATTAGAGTTCTTCCATTTCTTTTATTAATTTTGATCATGGCTTTTCTTTTTCTTTTATTTAACTTTATTTTAACGCGTATTAATCTTTTGTTTAAAAATTATCATTCACCAGGAGTTTGCAGCCCAACAAAGTGCCTCTCGGTGCATTCGATTTCCTCAAGTAATTGGTACAGTAATGTTCGTTTCTACAGTAGGAGCTGCTGTCAACAGGGCAGTGTCATGTTCTCATGCTCCTTAAGCCTGTTCTGGGTTTTTTCCCTTTCAGTAGAATTAGTATCACAAGTATTTATATCCACTATGGAGTTTGAAGTATTGGCAGTTCACATAATTTAGGATATTTCCTTTTTTCTTATTTTCTTGTCTTATTGGATTTTTATTTTATTTTGCTAAATAGCTCCACTTTCTTTAAATATTTATTCTTAAAAGCTAATTAACGACGAGGAATTTGCAACTCCTAACTAAGTGCCGCCGGGGCACTTCCCCATTGCCCCAACCCCATCCTTACGCCACTGGACATATTGAAGCAGTGTTGCTCGTTTTGTGCCGTCCACAGCTCATTCCCTTATTTTGGTTGTAAAAAGTGCAGAAGGTTGTCCGCTGCAGTCAGATTTGTTTTGTCTTCTGCAAAATCTTTATACCTGAAATGTTGCATTACTCATCGTTGACAGGTATTTCAAAAACACATGAAATTGATACCTGTTAACAAAGCCTTGTGTGACACAATATGGTCAGCCCGACATAATGCTGTAAGTTCTGTTAATAAATCATACTATGAGAATATTGCAGCACTGAAAGAATTAGCAACTAACGAAAATAATCCACGCGACTATTGACTTGAATCAGAAGGATTTCGGAAGGAACTTAAACAACTGGGAATCTTTTTTTACTTGAAATTTGGGGAAACAATATTAGAAAGATTTCAGAAAACCAATGTTTCTCTCCAAGAGCCTATAATATCTTTGAATTCAGCCATGCATTGTATGTCTCTCATTGAGTTTGCTAATAGACAGCATTTTTAATTTGATTCCTATAAAGACAAACGAAAGGACAAGTCCGTATAAAAAAAAAAAGATAATAATCATTCTACAATACTAACAAAAAGAGAAAGTGTCAGGTAATTAAAGGGACATCACCAAAACGGTATTTCTGATAATCATTTACTTATTTTCTTGAGCCCTACAACATCGGTTAGGCGCTTATTTATAACGACATCCATGAGAAATTTGGCTTTCTTACAAACCTAACTGAGCTCAGCAATGAAGCCATCCGATGGGCAGCAGCCAAATTAATGGAAGAATATTCAAGTTATTTCGAATACTGCTTACCTTCAGAAAAACTTCAATTTTCAGAACCCTTTAAAAAAGTTAGTAGCACAATGCGAAACTTACCGCTTATGTATGGAGCAAGAAATGTTGCTGCTCTTGAATGAGCTAAATAAACTAAATTTTACACAGTCCTTTACAAATGTAACATCGCACTTCGCATCAATCTCTCAATGATTACATCAAACTGCAGCAGAGAGCGAAAATCTTTTATAAAGTTGAAATAATATAAAAATGAGTTCGAATTTGCATGGGACAACCAAGACTGAATATGCTCTCTCTAATGAGCATTGACAAGGAACTTATAAGCTACTTAGCTTTACTGACTTGATTTATAACTCGCCATGAGAAAAATTCACAAACGAAAGTTGTAGGTTGAAATAATAATATTAAATATTTTATGACCCTTTGATTTCAAAGAGAGAAAACAATTCGTTTCCCCATAAAAAACGTTTTTTTAAAATAAAAAAACATAAAAAATACGTAATAACACGTAGTATTATTCTTTATTGGGGCGCGTTCGTAACCACGAAACAGCATCAGTTGGGATGGGACCGTCGCAGCCGGAGGACTACCTTTATATAAACATGCATTTTTATGCTTGCACGCATTTAATCAATAGGGATGTTCATAATATGGCGGAAATCTATTAATAGAAATATTATATCTAAATTTATCTTTTGTAAGGACAAATTCATTAAAAAATTAATAAAAGATACGAGTCAATAAGTGAATGTAGGTATGTTGAGAATGATTGATCTTATCAGCTAATGTTTAATTCTTCATTAATTTAAGACAGCTTATTGGACTTGCAAAATAAAAAACAATTTCGTAATTTTACTAAGCTAACAATTTTGAGAACATAGTGATTTGACTGTATTTATGCCTCAAAACATTGTTTCGCTAAAATATAATCTAAATAGAGAACATTACGCAATGAGCTATGACGTTTTCCGGTTTCAGAAATGAAGAACCCTATAGAAATAAAACAAAATATGAACTCAAAGACATTGAAATTATAATTTCATTCTTCAAAAACATGCAACAACATAGAAAAACATATCTTTTGATTTTTTTGGAATAGAAAAAATCATACTCCCACCCCTCCCCACCTCGGTAGAGGATATAGTGAAGTAGAATTCTTCCATGCTGTCAAAGTCCAAATCGCTTTATTTCTTTTAAATCTTTTGCATGTCCAGCACTTTTTAAGATCCCTCTGCAGCGACTGTTTCTTTTCTGTTTTTTGTTCCTAATTTGTTTTAATGTTGTTTGTGTGTTGGGACTGTTTTATTATTGCAAGCTGATATTTTTTTATATTAAAAGTTTTCGCGTTTAACGTATTTCATTGCATTTCTTAATTTCATTATAGTTGAAAGAAATGGTTGTTCTTTTTTCTGACATAAAATCTAACATAGGAAAATTATAGACTTTGGTGTCACCCCCCTGATGGTGTCACCCGGGGTGGCCGCCCCCCCCCCCCTCACGACCCCGCTGCAAGGAATGTATATAAAATTTTGTGGACGACTTAAAAAAATGAAGTCCAATTACTCAAGTCTGGATATAGGCTATGTTCCCGGAAGCAAAATGACTTGTACTTTAAACGAAATCCGGGAACTCTTGTGACCGATGTTGTCATTTAAGTTTCGCGGTTGCGTGGCCATGCAGTTATCTGTCAGACACCGTGTAGCATTTTGAGTAATTGCGCAGCAAATTTTGTTTAGGAAAATATGTTTTGTGCGATGTAACATTTTGAAAAGAAAATAATAATTTAAAAAATAATTAGATCTATACTTTGCTGACGAGTTAATATTTTTAAATTTTCATTTATTTTTTAGTTGTTTTTTTTTAATTTACGTGTTTGCATATGAACCAACGAAACATAAAATGTAAATTGTTTGTGACACTCCTTGTCTAAAATTGATATTAATGAATAATAATAACAATAAATGCTAGACAATAAAAATACTTTCCCTGGAGCCCACAATCTGTTTATGAACTTGAAAGTTGTAAAACAAGCAACGTATTGTAACATTTCGTTGACATTCTCTTAGAGCAGGGGTCTCCAAACTTTTCTGCCTGGGGTCTCATTAAATGTCAAACAGCAGCTTGGGTGTCTATACACACAGTTTTATGGTAGACTAAAATAGTATCTTTTTTTAGATTAAAAGGTCTCCAGGGGCCGGAAGAGAAGGCCTCATGGGCCGCATCTGGCACACGGGCCGTAGTTTGGAGACCCCTGTCTTAAAGGAAAGTTTATTTGTAAATGAGAACTTGGCATCAAACTTTCAATCTTGTAACACTGGCCCATTTATCAACACGTGACTCCAGAATCCATCGTGTCATTGACCATGTCATTTAACGTGTCATTTGATGCGTCATCCGCCCACCTTACTCACACACAACATGCGCAGTTCATCATCATCATCATTGCCTGTCGTCCCATCTGGGGCATAGGCCACGAACAAAGACTCTCCAGGCATCCCGGTCCTGTGCCAATCTCTCTAGCTGTCCCCAGCTGTGCCCACTCTTTTTGGAGTCTGTCTCCAGTTCCCTTTTCCATGTCATTTTGGGTCGACCTCTTTTTCTCTTGCCCTGGGGGTTCCAAGTGAGGGCTTGTCTCACAATGCTGGATGTAGGCTTTCTGAGGGTGTGGCCAATCCATCTCCATCTGCGCTGACGTATTAGTTCTTCAACTGGCTCTTGTTGTGTACGTTGCCAGAGGTCCTCGTTGGTGATGATATTGGGCCAGCGGATTCGGAGAGTTGTTCTGAGACATGTGTTTATAAATGCTTGAAGCTTTTTCGAAACGGCTGCTGTAATCCGCCATGTTTCAGCTCCATATAGCAGGACAGGCTTTACTGTGGTGTTGAATATCCTGACCTTGGTCTGGAGGGTCAAGTTGTTGCAACTCCAAACTTTTTTTAGCTGTTTAAATGATGTTCTTGCTTTGCCAATTCTCACTCTAACATCAGCGTCTGTCCCTCCCTGCATGTCTATGATGCTACCGAGGTATGTAAAGCTATCCACCTCCTCTAGATTTGATCCTCCCAGTGTTATTGGGGTGTTGCTTGATGTATTTATTTTAAGGACTTTGCTTTTACCCTTGTGGATATTTAGGCCAACACAAGAAGAGAACTGTGCTACATAGTTAGTTTTCTCCTGCATCTGTTGCTGTGTGTGTGATATTAGGGCCAGATCATCCGCAAAATCCAGGTCATCAAGTTGTTTCCATAGTGTCCACTGGATACCATTTCTCTTCTGCTCTGTAGACATCTTCATTATCCAGTCAATGGTTAGCAAAAATAAGAAGGGTGAAAGCAAACACCCTTCTCTGACTCCAGTCTTTACCCCAAAAGCCTCTGTTGTTTTTTGGCCATGAATGATTCTACATGTAAGGCCTTCGTAAGACGTCTTAATTATGTTAGTCAACTTTTGTGGTATACCGTAGTGTCTTAGCAACTTCCACAGGGTTGGCCTGTCAACACTATCAAACGCCTTCTCATAGTCAATAAAGTTGATGTATAATGGTGACTTCCACTCCAGGGATTGTTCTAATATAATTCTCAGTGTGGCAATCTGGTCAGTGCATGATCTATCCTTTCTAAAACCTGCTTGTTGGTCTCTAAGATGGGTGTCTATTGCATCTCTCATTCTGTTTAGCAGCACTCTATTAAATACTTTGCTTGGTATGGATAGCAGTGTTATTCCTCTATAGTTGGAGCATGAGCTAAGATCACCTTTCTTCGGGAGCTTAATGAGATGTCCTTCTTTCCACTCTGTTGCAATCTGTTCTTCCTCCCATATTTTCTTGAAAAGAATGTGCAGCGTTTCATAGCTAGTCATAACATCTGCTATCAGGGCTTCTGCCGGTATTGTATCTGGACCAGCCGCTTTGCCTTTCTTTAGTTGTTTAATTGCTCTGCTTATCTCTTGTTTTGTGGGTGCGCTGCAATCTATTTCTAGATCTTGTTCCGCTGGCTCAATGTTGAGTGTGTATTGTGGGGCTGGTCGGTTGAGGAGTTCTTCAAAATGCTCTATCCACCTTTTTTTCTGGCCCTCTTCATCAGGTATTGTTTTCCCATCTTTAGTTTTAACAGGTCTCTCTGGATTTTTGAATTTTCCGGATAGCTTTTTTATTGTGTTGAATAGTTCTCTTGTTTTACCATGATACGCTGCCTCTTCTGCTTCAAGAGCTAATCCTTCCATGTAGTTCTTTTTATCTGATTTTATGCTGCGTTTAACTTCTTTATTGGCTTCTGCGTATTCTGCTGATGCTCTAGCTTTTTCAGTTCTGGTGCGGCTGTTGTTAAGATTTGCCTTCTTCTTTTTCCTATGCTGGATTTTCTCCATGGTTTCATTAGAAATCCATTCTTTATGCATTTGTTGTTTGGGGCCCAACACTTCTTCACAGGTTGTCGTGAGTATCTCTTTAATGTTTTTTCCAGTTTTGGTCGATTGTCTCTTCGTTACCTAGATCTTGTAAAATCTGGAATTTGTTGGATAACGTTAGTTTGAACTCACTAAGTTTTGGTTCCTCTTTCAAAAGAATAGAGTTAAAACATTGGCGCTTGCTCCCATTGTTTGTCCAATTCTTTTTCAATTTGAGCTTTAGATTGGCAATCAGTAAATGGTGGTCTGAGGCCACATCTGCCCCTCTTTTTACCCTAACGTCCTGGAGAGATCCTCTAAACTTTTTACAGATACAGTTATGGTCGATTTGGTTAGCTGTAGACATATCTGGTGATATCCATGTTGCCTTGTGGATTTTTCTATGCATGAAGAGACTTCCACCAATGACCAGTCCATCTGCAGCACATAGATCTGCTAGCCTCTCACCATTATCATTCATCTCTCCGAGGCCGTGTGTTCCCATGCATTCTTCACATCCATTATTGCTGCTGCCAATTTTTGCATTTAGGTCACCCATCAGTATAATCACATTGCTCCTGGGACACTTTTGGATAAGGGTTCTCAGCCTGTTGTAGAAGTCCTCTTTGTCCTCTTCTTTACTGTCGTTGGTAGGAGCGTATACCTGTAGCAGATCCATATTGATATCTTGCTTTTTGGTCTTAAATCTTGCGGTGATTATCCTTGGGCCATGGGCTTCCCATCCTATAAGGGTGTTCTGTGCAGTTCTGGATAGCATCAGTGGATGTGAGCTGAATTTTCCTCTTCCTGACCTGAATATAGTAGCAGTTCTCCTGTGTTGAGTTTCATCTGGCCTGAGCCAGTCCATCGGGATTCGCTTATCCCTAGGATGGCTAGTTTGTATCGTCGCATTTCGGCAGCAACTTGGGCAGTTTTTCCAGCTTCGAACATGGTCCTTACGTTCCAAGTTCCTAAGCTGGTGGTGGTCCTAGTGGAGAGGATGGTAGTCTGCCGGCTGGTTTCCGACTGGCTTTGGCCACCCAGCTTCATTAGTTCTCTGTTAAGAGATCCATCATCTCCAAGGTCCGAGTTTCCTATTTTTATCTTCGCTCGTGTTTTTGTAGCAAGGCTTTTTTACAGGAAGGGTTGCTAGCCCTTCGCACAACCCTCCTCCTCTCTCACCCGGGCTTGGGACCGGCTACGGCGGAGTTAACATGCGCAGTTAGACCCATCTAAATGATCCTAGGACGCGTCTGAATCCTGTCAGTCAAAAGTGCTATCTTTAAAAAAGCCCTGTCTACTAGACAGTTATAAGCAGTAAAGCCGAGAGATCGTCAAAGGAATTAGTGTTATAAATAAACCCACGTGCTTTGAAAAACATCAGGTATTTTTTAACGGTATGTCATCTGCTGGATGTTTTTCGAGCCATCCGGGCAAACGGGTTCACTCGTACCGGTATTTTCTGGGCTATGCCGGGACTAAGTTAAAGTAACTAAAATATATATATTTTTATCATTTATTGAAACGACTACGGGGATCCTACCCATTATAATTGTTGATCTATTCATGAATATAAAGTAATGTTAATTAGGAGCTTCATCAGTTGCCTGCTATTAACCCGACAATGTACAACAAGATAAAATGTGCGTGTCTAGCAAAATTTAAAGGCACTATGTATATTTAAAATGCATATAAAAATTTTGAGTTTTACATTACTTGCCTATTCTAGCCATTAAACATTCGCATATTTGCTATCTAAAGTTTGTGGCAAACAACTAGTTACAAGGAGTCATTTCAGATTTCATAACGAACAAAGCCACGGGTTTATCATTGATTAGGGAGGAAACATTACGCAACATTAATTGTATACAAATATTGTTACTATAATTAGATAATCAAATGATAGATGCACGCTCCTTCTATCCAGAAGATTATTGCGTCCTACGTTTATCTAGATGATCGAGTCAATTAAAGAAAGTTTTAACAACTGATCGAGAAGATTAAATAAGATTGAAATGTATTGACGTGGTATATCTTATCTTATCTTAGATATACAGACGCTCCTTCTATGCAGAAGATAATTGCGTCCACAGACCATGAGAGATGATCTGTTGGCAAGTGTTGCAGCGGTCACAGGCCACGGCTATAAGGGTTCAACGCATTACCCAGCCGCCTAACTATTGTCTAGTTAGGTACTCATTCAGAGCTGGGTGACTCGGGGACTCCTCTGGCCCCGTGAACAAATCTTCGCCTTCGCGTGGATTCGAACTCGTGACCATCGGTACGCCAGTCGAGCGCGCCACCACTCTCCCGGATAGTAACATGGGTTATCTTATCATATCTGTTACAGGCGCTCCTTCTATACAGAAGATTATGGCATCCTTCGCTAATCTATGGTTTGTGTCTGTATTCTTATTAAAATTTCAAATGTTGATAAAGTGTTTTTTTCCTGGTTTCTTTAGGCAACCCAATTCACGCCCGAATTCCGAATGGGGAGAACGAAAATTTGTATGCGTTTGTTCTTGCATACGGAGTCAGAAAGGTGTTTTATCCTGATGTCTATCTGAGGGTTGTATTAAGTTATTTTGGTGTTGTATTTCTAAATTAGATTTTAATTGCTTTATCTATAACTAGATGCCGCCCGCGGCGTAGCATACGCCGCAGACTTCCTCATAAATAGTTCAAAGAAAAGTGGGTGGGGGAAGGAGAACGGACAAAAACTACAACACGAAGAAATAAGAACAACGCGAATGAATCTCCGGGGGGACTGCCGACGCGTTGTTGGTCTCGAAACATGTGCACTGCGGTTAGCTACTTGCCACCCCCACCTACACCACCCTAGCTTGCCAACAATAAACTGTGATTGGCCGGCCGTGAGGAAGGTCATTTGTCAAGCTTATTAGCACTCGTGTTGTGCTTCTTCTGGTTATATATATATATACAGATAGTAAATTAAAGTTCTTATGCTGGGGAATCCGTTCGTTACATTAATTTGTAAAAATTTCCTTTTTATAAAACCTACGGTATAAAGGTATAGACAAGGGGTTACATTGTATCGACAGATGAAACATAAGACAAAGCTAAATTAGTGTTGCATTGTTTTTTTTGTTTTTTTTTAAATTGTATCTGTTTCATTAGGTTTCTTCAAATCTTATACTTAATTTAAAATAGAAGCTGAACTTCATAATATTCGACATTATTTAATTATTTTTTTTATTATTTTTTATTTTTATTATTTTTTTTTTTTTTGCTGTTGTTTATATTAAGCCTTTAAGCATCTTTATGAGTGGTCTCGGGAGCTACAAATATTTGAGTTAACTGGTGGAAGTAATTCAGCGCAGATAAACGTTTTAAACTTCCATTCATAGTCAATAATGTGTGACTATTTATGACTGACTAAAACTGCACTAAAAATAATAAATTTCCAAAAAAGATCAGAAACTCTTTAAACTTGACTTAGTCCGGCAGAACGGGAGGAGAATCAATATGTGTATAGTACATTATTTGGACAAGATGGTATACCATTTAAATTTATAGCATGTCCTAGATAGTGGAGTGGTTCTAGGACTGGTGTTCATCGGCCTGCTGGTTTGCTTGACATACATTTTCTTTTACTAATTAATTTTTTTTTCAAATATACTTCATGCATTTTCGCCAAAGTTTAATTTCTGGGAATCCCTGTTCTAGTTATATAACACGGGATTTTTTTTTTTTTTTTTTTTTGGAAGATTGCGTTAATTTTGCCACTCGTTTAAAAGGTTGTGGGTGAGGTAAAGTAAGTTGTTTATTTAGTTAGTTCGCCAGTGCTTGATAAGTTCAGTCACCAACTATTTGATGCACCGTACCGTCAGGGGATCATATTGAACCTAGTAACCAGCTCCACGAGCTTTCACACAATTTATTACTAAGTGTGGCCTCTAGAAATTCTTTGTAAAAGTAAAAAGTTTGACGATACAGGTCCAGATCTTAAGGGTTCAGTTATCCACTAACAACTTAGGTGAGTATCTGTAGTGCTATATTAGTGTCCTAACATTACAATATGCAAAGTAACTTCTTCTACTAGATGAGTGATGGAATTTTGAGTCATCCATGACGTTTCTTTGCTACTTGATCGTGAATGTTATCTGTAACTCAGAATGTCAAATCTTCACTCCAACGCTGACGATTTTCGAATTCAAGATTTAATTTCAAATTGTTTATTCCATTTCAAAAGTCCGTGCGGACCCAACTCCGTGAAAAAAGAAATTGTTTACATATGTCTGTTGGTCGGGGTGATAAACAGAAAAGAGATGAAGCTCCTAATTATAATGGCTTTACCTTGTTTTTGAAGCACATATTATTTTTAACCTTCAGGACAGTATCACTTTTATTTATTTTGTTTATTACCTATGTTTTTTTTTAATAGACGTTTTAAATATTTTGTCTGAAGTGTCGGTCTTGCCAGTCGTTGAAGTAAGATATATCTAAGATAAGATCTCATAGTCAGCGCAGCATGTCGTCAAATCTTTCCGACCTCTGTTTTCAATTTTTAGGCAATCATTTGTTTTTCTCTTTCATGAGGGTGAGTACAGAAGTTCTTTAATAGGATTGCTCAGATACTCAAGAGATTTTGTTCTTTCAACACTTAAATTAACGGTTGTTGGCAATGTTCTTTCTAAGATTCGTTGGTCGTGTGTAAATTAAAAACAAAAGTGTTCTAACTTGTAAAGCTTAGATTCTTTTGTGCAATATTGTAACAATCTTGCTGCTACGTAATTCTTTACCGCTGCCTTGCGTCGGTCAGATAGAATTAGGCTAAGATGACGGGAGCGAGTCGCACTGTTTCAGAGGTTAAGCAGAAAAGTTGCGCCAAAATGAAGCTCGTAAAGTTACATTGTCGTAAAGGAACAAGTATATAAATAGGCTAGGATTTGGTGTGGGCGCCAATTTTATAGTTGTCCCGAGCGTAAATTATCCGTTAAACGCCTCAGCAGTGTTTTTAACGTCTCGCTGAGTTTTTCCCCGCCCATTGAATTATGTGGAGGTAGAGACTTGACACGCGAGGTTGTCACATCACTTAGCCACCAATGTAAGCAAGTTAATAACTATTATATTTGTAAGCATGGAAAAAATCTTTACGTAAAATTATTTGAAAATGTGCAAATAACTTTTCACCAATCTCATAAAATGCAAAATGCACCTGTACCTCGGGTTAGAAACGTATTTCGTCGAAGTACTTGATTCGTAATCCGAAGCGTTTGCAAACCGAACGTGCGTACCCGAAACAGATCACTGAACTCAAATAAACAGAGCCCGGGATTGCCATGACAAAAGAATTGTTTTGTTTTCATTATCAATGCGTCTTTTAACCTAAAAAAAACTCGAAAGAGTATTTAAACGCAATTTCCAAGAAACAATTTCCGATATTTTTTTATTCAAGTGAAACCATTATAGATTACATTAAAAGTCATTTCAAATCAGTAATTCTGAAAGTAAACAAAATATGACGTCATACCCCTCACGCTACATCACACCAAGAATGTTCAATATAATGCGCACCACGCAACATTCTAACATTAACATTCACCAAGCGGGAAAACCCAATTAACTCATTCTAGAAATAGTAATTTCAAATAAATAATTATGCAAGTAAATAAAAATATTGCTATCTACAAATTGCTGCTAAAATCACGGGAGTCGTACGAAAAGATATTTTTGAAATTAGGCGCTTTTTTTCCTACAATAAATTGACAAAATACTGATATTATTTCGGGTTTATTTTCACCCAGGAAATCCAGTAAACCCTTTCGGTATCTTTGTGTGTGTGTGTGTGTGTGTGTGTGTGTGTGTGTGTGTGTGTGTCTGTGTGTGTGTGTGTGTGTGTGTGCGTGCGTGCGTGCGTGCGTGCGTGTG